>APFE031255934.1:27727-47153 GCA_000404065.3 Pinus taeda | reverse complement strand
TTTTCGGTCCATGGTTTTGGATGCAATGGTTTTTGGTCCATGGTATTGGATGCTTCGGCATGTATAAATATGTATTGTACATTGAAAGGAACATAATGAAAAATCAAGCTGGTAGTCCCGGTTTTGGGATCTAGTGGGAAATCTCTGTGTATATGTGTTTTATGTGTTATGCTCTCGCATTTTTATTTTTCCTGTGATTTAGAATTCGTATGCAGGTAATTTCTGTACGGGGTTAAAACCTACACTCCTCATTTAGTACTCTGCAAAATTTGATTAAACTATAAGTCCTCGAATTACTCGGCCTCCAGTAGTTTTTACCTATATTCCCATGAGTTGTATACGTGAAGGGATACCAGAAATACATGGCTTATATCCTTGGATGAAGGAACCAATCCATGTTGTTATTTGTATATTTTTAATTACTATGTGTATAATGTGTATATGATGTCTCCGGTTTCCTGGAGATCATATAAGACACATAAAGGTAGATGTTACCAGGCACTGGTCTCTTAAGAAATCCAAGGCTATCTTTGGAAGTGACAACATCTTTCGGGGTTGTTCTCAGGGATCTTATTGAAGGATTTTTCCCCTGGGATATGACAAGTGAATCACTCTTTGTGTGGGTGAGAAAAGACGTTCTGATTGCCTCATACCTTGGAAACTCCACAAATCTTATTATCATTTATCATCCCAGATTTTAGAAAGCCTCACACTCACTCAAATATCTCTCAGTACAAAAACCCTTTTGTATCTGATCTAGAGAAATTAATTTCCAAGAGAGTCTAGAAGGAGAAAAATTATACTACCTATAATATTGTCTCATGATTCTTTGAAGCTTCGTAATCCGCCTCCCAATACATTATCAGTCATGGCTCAAATCGAACTCCTAAGGTCATTACATACCCTGTAAAAGATAATCTAGAGTATGATGCCCCCAAAGCAGAGATCAAAGAGGAATAAATATCAGTAATGATTCTTTTTGTTTCATTTCCTCCTCTTGATATTTAAAAATATAAAGTTGTCCTAAATAACAGCCATATACACTATACACTCAGTCATACCGCTCTTAGTCTAGTTACTCTAACCCTTGTGGTTTTAACCCAAGTCTAGCAAATATCAATCCCCCTCCATTAATCCAGATGGTTGTTTTGGGTTTATTACTTAATAAATATTCCCCTCTTGATTTCCCTCAACCTCTAACTACTATGCTCCATGATTACCTAAAGATTTTCCCTAGGTTCAATGGGGAAGCTGAAAATATTATGCAGGGACACATTGAAATCTTTTGTGCATTTCCTAAAAATATACATGTAGAACAATTAGATGTGGTCCTGAGACTCTTTGTGCAATCCCTCGATGGAGAAGCCGAAAAATGGTTTAAATCCCAACCCAACACATCCATTACCACCTAGGAAGAACTCGAAAACTCTTTCACACAAAAGTGGGGTGAATAGAGAGATCACCAGTATGTCTTCATAGAGTTCAATGCTATAAGGAAGAAGACTGAAGAGGATATATTAGGATTCATAAAAAGATTCAATAAGAAGTATAATAACCTTCCTGTTGAGATAAAGCCTCCTCAAGCTGCTACAAACGTAGTATTAGTGGGATCCATTGAGTTTGAATTCGGCTTTACACTAAGGGAGAGGAAGTCTCGTACTCAAGATCAACTCCAAGTTTATGCTCTTGAGGTGGAAGAAAATTTCACCTTGGTAGGGAGGTCAATAGGAAAGAATGAACCTCATGAGAACATAAGGGGGAAAGAAGAAGCATTCTCCCCTAGTTAAGGTAAAGAATTACCAGATCTGAAGTGGGAATAGATGGATAAGATTATTAAGAGTTTATCACACAAGTTGGTGAAGCTTGAGCTTGAAAACAAGAGTCTCCCTAAACAAAATGATTAAGGTAACAACTAAGGTTATAACCCAAAATATAGAAGGCCGCCATTCTAGATACTCTAAAGGGAAAGAAAAGGTCAACTCTATCAGATCGCTCCTCCTCTGTATTTAGAAGATGGCCCCAATTAACAACCATCGGATACACATGAGATGCAGGGAAATTTGTACTCCTCCTACTCTGAAGAGGAACAGGAAACCATGGCTCACCATGAGATGTGCCAAGATAGAGAATCATTAGTAAATGAGAAGGAAGTAGTTTTGATAAGAACTAAGAGTGACAAAGAAAGAGAGGTAGAGTTGGGAGGCATAGAAAAGGGGCAGTCTACATTAAATCTTCAAAAGGAGCTCGAAAAGGTAAAGATTCTTGTTCCTCTAATTGAACTACTAACACATCCCACTTATAAATCCCAGATCTCTCATTTCATGCTTCCATCCGCTCCAATACAAATCCATGACTATTTAAACTTTCAGGAAGAAAGGCCAAATATTGTTTTTGGACCTCATCTTGAAGAACTTCATTCTTCCACTTTACCCTTCTATGTGACCCTAGTAATCCATGCCTCTTATTGCATAACTATATGTTGGAATCTAGAGCATCACATAACCTCATGCCCTTGGCTATGATGGAACAACTCAGCTTGTAGATCACCAGACCCTACAAGGACCTATACTCCTTTGACTCTAAGAGGGTCAAATGTGTGGGAATGATAAAAGATTTAGTGGTAAACCTGGATCAGATCCCTCTAAAGAGCATAGTGGTGGACATAGTAGTGGAAGGTGTTCCCCCTCGATTCAGCATGCTCCTATCTAGGTCTTGGAGTTCCAAGGTGGGGGGATCTATAAAATTAGATCTAACTTATGCCCCTATTCCCACTTTTGTAGGCGAAGAAAGGAGGTTGTATAGAGAGTCCAGATTTGTAAAAACTGTGACCCCAAATGAAGGTTCTAAAAATTCTCCATCATATGGAAAAGAAAGCGACCTCTCCTACCTATTCCTAGAATAAAATGAAACCATCTTATAAGTAACACAAGTACTTCTAACAATGCAATTAGACCACCAGCACACAAATGAAAACCATGTGTATAAATTATACTTTCAACAATGTAAACTTTGAAACGGGAACTATAAACTCAAAACAGGAACTCTGGCCAAAAAACGCCCAAAAAACATCAAAAATAATGCTAAAAACGAAAAGTGTGTATACTGGAACGATGGTTTTTTTTTAGGGAAAATTTTGAACATGTTTTAAAAATGGCAGTGAAAATGAAATTTTCATGCAAAATACAGCTTGAAAATGAAAAAGTGATGATACTGGAACAATGATTTTTTTAGGGTCAATTTTTTTTAGGGTAACTCCCCCCACCCACAATCGGCCAGCCACCTGCTCCCTCCTCTCACTCCTCACCCTCCCCACACTCCCGTACCCTACTCGGCCCCTCGCCACCCCCTCCCTTCCCCCTCACCGCACACCTCACCCCACGCACCCCTCCCCCTCACGCCCCTCCCCCACCGCTCCCTACCCTCCTCCAACCCACCCCCCTCGCACTCCCTCACGTCCCCCGTACCCTACCCAGCCCTCACCCTACCCGGCCCTCGCCCTACCTGCGCACCCCCTCATGCCCTCCCCATGCACCCCCTCACGTCCTCCCCACCTTGAATAAAATAGGAGAAGGAAAAAGGCACTTCAATGTTGTATTTTAGTAGCTCCCCAAATTCAATGCACCTTCATGGTGATGAGGGTTAACAATTGGTTATTTTCTTGGCACCCACACTCGTATGGTGATGAGATATTGCCAATGGGTTGTGCAATTACTTCCCTTCTATTAAATATAATTTCCATGTTAGAGACTTACTCTTGGAAGATGAGGGTATTGCCAAGCAATAACTCAAACTAAGGAAAAAAGCCTATAAAAAGGAAGGAAAACCCTAATCTTCAATTGAGTGTTCCACTTGATCATGAGACTATTTTTGTTTAGGAAACAGAGCATTGTTTGTGTTAATGGTTTCCTCTACAAATTTATGTATGGGTCACTTGTATAATTGATTTTTTTGTTTTAATTTATCCTATGCATAATGTACTTATAATTATGCAATATTAAACTTTATGTTTCATATACTTCGAATGTGATTATAAATAGGTTTTGGAATGGATGCTAATTCTGTTTTTTCAATATTAACATATGATAAATTTGAGACATCTATATCTACACTCTTTATAGTGATCCTCATTTATATGGATTACATTTTTTTTATGAGCTCAACATGTCACTTATCAAATATAACTTGAGGGAGAATAGCAGTCCATTCCACAATCACTCTAGCTAAACCCAGTTAATAAATAGATTACACACCAATAAACATCAACCAACTCTCACTTTCCTCAGCAATGATGTAAAAATATATGTAGCCTATTAAATGTGTTTACTGATTCTCACTTTCCTCAGCAATGATGTAAAAATATATATAAACTATTAAATGTGGACCATTAAAGTGACCTTACCTATGTAAACATGCAACTAAGAACATATTAGATACATATTTCTTTAAATTTTAGTTTTAAGATTTAAAATAGGGAACCAAATATAATTATTTAAGGTTATTTATTTTTCATGTTTGATTCCAACAACCTCGGCAATATATATATCCATGCTGAGTCGTTAACACCTCACATGTTGAACCCTATAACTATGCTGATGACTACCACCACTTAGTGTTGCTTAACAAGTAGAACCAAAAACAGAGGATTTCATAGCACAACATGTTGAAGCCTGTAACTATGCTGATGACTACCACCACTTAGCGTTGCTTACCAAGTGGAACCAAGAACAGAGGATTTCATAGCACAACTTATGAACAACTTGAAATATATATTAACATCTACAGGGCTGAAAACAATTAAAGAGAAAATTACCAATACATATCAAAAATTTAAAGTGGTGATACAATTTCGAAGCCAATGCTAAAATTTTATCTTTTTATGGTACTACAACGAGAACGAATAAGCTATTGTGAATGTAATACTGGTGGAATTACTGTAAATCAATGTCAAACACTAAATCTTTAGAGTTTGGAATTTCGAAATTTATGAAATGGATGAAAAACAAGGTGGAAAAACAAAAATAAAATTGACCAATCCCATTACAGTCATAACTTTACTTCATTGAAACCGTACAAATTTGGTGCTAAAATAGTGAATCACTATGCGAAAACATAGCCATGTTTTGACCTTTTATTCATAATTTTAATCACTATGGTGAAAATACAACTAGTTGTTAACTAGAAAGTTAAACCTACACCATCCTTTTGTTATTGATAAGGATTAAACTTTTAAATGTTTCCATTCAAAACCCTAATGGTTTTCTGAGACCAAGTTGCAATGTTTGGGTCAAATTTCAATTCCCATGCTGGTCAATAGTGCAAATATTGCTTCAAAGTAACCACTGACGGTTTCCCATTTAGCTGCATTGTCTTCACATGAACAAACACTCCATTCTCCAATTCCTTGATAACGTTTACAGATGTCTCTAGATCAGGAGTTGGTTTTCCATTAATTTCAACAATCCACTGTCTAGGAGAATGATTCATCAAAAGTCTTGGAAAATACTCCGCCTTTAGTTGATGGCTGATTCTGAGAATTGGCCAGCCACCCCGGGCGTGCGGAGGCCGCTGGGGTGGCGTGCCATACTCACATATTATAAAACGTTAAAAATATTAGCTCATAAATTATATCCACCATCACTGAAATAAGAGGAAGAAAAAACACTAAAATACGCGTGAACTGAAAATTACAAAACTTTTAAAAGAATAGCTCATAAATTATATGACTTTCTTGTACTAACGCTAATGCTCTGAGTATAAACTCTTTAGTGTATTCATTTAATATTATTCCAGGTATAAAATCTTCAAAAAAATAACTTGATATAAATGCCCTTCACACTTTATAATCTTGCATGTGTTAATGTTATTCAGTATCAACCCTCACAGGTTTTATTTGATACTAATTTAGCCTGTCACACGTCACATAATAAAACATTTACCTCGACTCAAAGGAACATCAAAATACTATATAGTTTACCAAAAATCAATGAACAAAACCAATTAATAAGCCAATTTATATAAAACTAAGAACAGAACGATAACAACCGACTGACCATAACTTATGCTATTTAAACTATTCAAATTATACAAATATTTATCATAGTTTTCTAAAACACATCTTGCACTGTGATCTGATCTTAGCATAGAGCAAGAGAGATCACAATATCTCTCTATGCAGTATATCTATATGTCTTAGCTAGTATTGTCTGATCTGCCTCTCCTGCACATGCGTACTCTCCATATTATTCTATATAATAGAAACATTGTGTCTCTGCCACCAGCCTACAATACAATGAGCAAAACGATATGATTTTAACTTAAATGATTTCCACTAAATTATAAATTCAAATATTGTTACCTGAATATTGCATACGACATGAATCTTAATGTATGCAAGAGAGAGACATAAGTGTTTGGTATGTAAAAGTAGACGACCGAAGAGAACTTACACTAATTAGTGGTGTTTGGGAGGAGGCATAGCATAGCTACCACTGTGGCGATCATGAGCGGGTGGAGATTTGTGGAAATTGGGAGCGTATGAAGGATGGATAGGCCTCGCATCATGAATAGGCTTGTTCGTGTGGTTGTTGAATGGAGTAGGTATCTGCATCTTGTGATGCCTGGGAATTTTGGGATTGAGAGGAGAAGGTGGCGAATGATTCATCAAAAGTATTGGAAAATATTGCTGCCCTTAGTTTATGGCCGATTTTGAGAATCGGCCAGCCACCCCGAGCAGGCGGGTAGGCCGCTGAGGTGGCGCAGAGTGGGCGGCGCCGCCCACTCCGCGCAAACCGCAGCCCCCCCGCCACTCGGGGGGTGGCTGATTCTCAAAACGGCATCAACTAAGGCAAAGTATATCTTATGTTTAGCTAGTAGTGTCGAGCTGCTCTCTGCAATGCATACTCTCCATGTTATTCTATACTGGCTGATTCTGAGAATCGTCCAGCCACCTTGGCGGCCCGCGAAAACGTACGAAAGCCATGGTCACTCCTTTTCATATGAAACTTTTTTCATTTAAAGATCATCATATATGCTCCGTCATGTGTCACAGGATCAAATGATAGTTATTTGTATATGAAATATTATTTTTCATAATTATTAACATTCTTCGTTAAAATTATTAAATTTGATACGGAAAAAGAGTATTTCAGAATTGTAAAACTACCACAGCACTGTAATCAAATTTAATTAGCGTTTTAGGTCTGCAAAGCTAACAGAGAGTTATAATCAAATTCGAAAAGTGTTTCAGATTTGCTATGCTCACTACAACCTCATTCTTCTGTCCTTTCTACCTTTAATTTTGTGCTCATATTGTTGTTCCTTTCTCGTCTCCATGCATTAAAGCATCAGAAGTTCGAAACCATTGATATGTTCAATCTGACTCACTTGTGAAATTTTTATCAAAATGTTGAGAGTTTTTAATTGCGTTCATTATCCAAGTTGATGTTCGAAGTAATGTTTTGATGTTATGTGATTCATAAATTGTTATGTCAATCTAGAAAATGTTTTTTTAAGTATGTAGTGATATATTCACTTTTTTAGGATTTACATGCTCCCAATCTCCACAAATCTCCACCCCCTCATGATCGCCACGGTGGTAGCTATGCTGTGCCTCCTCCTAAACACCTCTAATTAGGGTAAGTTCTCTTGGCTCCTCTACTTTTACATACCAAACACTTATGCCTCTCTCTTGCATACAGTAATATTCATGTTGCATGCAATATTCAGGTAACAATATTTGAATTTATAATTCAGTGGAAATCTTTTAAGTTAAATCATATCGTTTTTCTCATTGTATTGTAGGCTGGTGGCAGAGACGCAACATTTCTATTATATAGAATAATATGGAGAGTACGCATGTGCAGGAGAGGTGGATCAAACACTACTAGCTAAGACATAAATATATTGCATAAATAGATCTTGTCATCCCTCTTGCTCTATGTTAAGATCAGATCACAATGCAAGATCTATTTTAGAAAACTATGATAAATATTTGTATAATTTGAATAGTTTAAATAGAATACGTTATGGTCAGTCAGTTGTTTTCGTTCTATTTTTAGTTTTATATAAATTGGCTTCTTAATTGGTTTTGTTCATTGATTTGTGGTAAACTATATAGTAGTTTGATGTTCCTTTGAGTCAAGGTAAATATTCTATTGTGCAAAGTGTGACACGTTAAATTAGTATCAAATAAAACCTGTGAGGGTTTATACTTAATAACATTAACACATGCAAGATTATAAATTGTGAAGGGCATTAATATCAAGTTATTTTTGTGAAGATTTTATACATGGAATAATATTAAATGAATATGCTAAAGAGTTTATACTTAGAGCGTTAGCGTTAATACAAGCAAGTCATATAATTTATGAGTTGTTCTTTTAAAAGTTTTGTAATTTGCAGTTTACGTATTTTAGTGTTATTTCTTCCCCTTATTTCGGTGATGGTGGATATAATTTATGAGCTAATCTTTTTCACGTTTTATAATAAATATTCAATAAATATCTAATTCATCCCAAAAAAAATAAGAGGGAAAAAAGGCTATTTTGAAAACAAAGAGAAAAATTATGTCCTTCTTTCAAATTGATTTTCACACGTAGTTCATGTGTATTTTAGTGTTATTTCTTCCTCTTATTTCCGTGATGGTGGATATAATTTATGAGCTAATATTTTTAATGTTTTATAATAAATATTCAATAAATATCTAATTCATCCAAAAAATAAGAGGGAAAAAAAGACCATTTTGAAAACAAAGAGAAAAATTATGTCCTTCTTTCAAAATTGATTTTCGCACGTGATTCAGAGAGATAATTTTTGATTTGTAACAATAATACTATTGTTTGGTATTCAAGTATCTATATATGGTATAAAGATTGATGATCTATTCTATTGACTTATAATCAAGATGCTGGTCGATTCTGAGAATCAGCCATCAACTAAGGGCGGAGTATTTTCCAATGTTTGTAATATGTGATTTTCGCATTAACTTTTAAGTTAATCATCATTTTTTGAAAAAAAAGTGATTATGATTATAATTTTTACATGAAATTCATAAATAAAAAAAAAAAAAAAAAAACTATTATTTAACTATTTTTACTTAAAATTTTAAGTATAAAAATTGTGATTTTCGCATGTCAATTGTAGCAAAAAATTATCAAAACGTGTAGTTTTTTGGTTATATTTATGTTAAAAATGGCTATTTTTATGTCCATTGTTAAAAAATATTGTTTTTTAGAAACAATTAATTCTTGTGGATTGAAAAATTAGTTAACAATGTATAAATATGTAGAATATTGAAATTTCAAAATATCGACCTTCTTCTTTATATATGCAAAACAATAAAAACCTCACTACAAAAAAAAAGTAAATAAATAAATAAAAACAAGAAAATATGAAGAAAAAGAACACTTAAAAAATTATTAAATTTACAAAATAACTATTTACATTTCATACATTAGAAAATAAAAAAATAAAAAAAAGCCTTTAAAAAAGAAGGCCTGATGTAGAATTACCACGTTTTTAAATCAGCGTAAAAAACATTACCATTCTAAAATGGAATGTACATAAAAAAGTTTATAGTGCCAAAAACTATTCTCTAAAAAACACGTGTGTTCTGCATCACCCATTTTCAAAATCGGGTCACTTTTTTGCTACCCCTACAAAATGGGTAACAATATGGGTTCCCGTTTCAAAGTTTACATTGTTTTTGATGGAGGAAATTACAAAGAGGGAAATTGAGAAGGAATATTATTGGTACATCCCGGGGGTAGCTTGATGCCCCTCTCATCAAAGCTAGAGTTTGAGGGAACCAACAATGTTGCAAAGCATGAAGCATTTCTCCTTAGGCTACAAACAACAAGGAATGTGAATGTCGAATTCTTAACTGTGCATGGAGACTTCGAGCTGATTATAAAGAAGATAGAACAATTTATAGAAGTACTTAAGGAGTTCTGTAACTCAATTAGAAGATTCATGGAGGAGATTAAAAGAGTTACAGTAAATTTCCATGTTGGGAACACATATTAAATTTTTTGTCAAAATATTTTATGAGGTACATTCTGGTTTTAATCGCTGAATTTCTAGAGAACAATGGAATAAGGTCCAGTACCTTAATGTTGAGATAGTGCCATTGGAAGGTTAGTTTTCATAATCAGTTGAATTTTGAGTTGCCACTCCCTTTCTTCTTCTACCTACCCACAAGAGGTATGATCATAATCAGTCAAGTAGCCATTTGCTTAATTGGCTGCATTGGAGAGAATAGATCACCTAGTGTATATCGTTTCAGTAGGTATGGACAACTATCATTCATGTTTGAAGTCCAAGGAGAAGGCCCTACGAATTTGGTGATGTGTTGTCAATTTTTTTTTATTTTTCTTAAAAGTTTTCAGCTATGTAAGTTGGTCAGTTAGTAAATCTTACAATCATTTAGTCATTTTGCAGTCAGTCAGTTAATTTTTTAGTTTTTATGATGACTTCATGCCCAATGGAAAGAAGGCTACTGGTTTGGAGGTTCTTAGCACCTTGCTAGCAAGGAACTGTCCTCAATTGGAGCCAATGTTGTCACTCACTGCATTATGATTTTTCAATTGTCCCAAGTGCCAAATAATAGTGAAGTTTGAAGCCTTTTTTCAAACCCAAAAAGATCTCAAAGTTAAAGCAGAACCTCTCCATTACATAGTGCTTAGAAGGAGATTCCCAACAGTATATGGAAGTCCGAAAATGCACTTCTGCATTAGAAAATATGGTCTGCTAAATTTTAGAGGTTCTGTTGCCTTTAAAGTGAAGGAGAAAAGCATATCAAAGGTCCATTTGCTGATCACAATCGCAAATCACATTCTTTTTTGAACTAGCAACATGGAAGAGTAGCGAGATCAGTGATCAACAATCATCGATATTGCAAATCACAATAAGAGGTTCCTGTGATCCCGCATATCAGCGATGGAACATTCCAGAGGTCCAGCGTAAATCGAAATCAGAGTTCCTACAATCCAAGCATATCGGCCGTTTGCAGGTCCAAGGAATTGCAAATCGGCGATTGGCATGATGACAGGGTTACAACTCCAAAACACTACAATATCACGATGTTGTGATATGATAGTGCAAAGCGCCAGGAGGGCCAAAAAATATTTAACAAAGGATTGTTGTGAAAAACCAAAGGTAGGAACACTCTTTCTCTCTCCTCTAGTAGGGCCAAGTGGCAACATAGGATTGGTCCTAAGTAAGACACATGGTAGCTGATGTCAGCATGACGTGGTGGTACAAAGGACATGTGGCATGCGGATTTGGTGTTTTAAGGGGTTATATGGGGCCAAAAAAGGATGACATGTGTCACCACTCACAAGGTGACACATGGCAAGATATGGCATCCTCTCACAAGTCAGTGATCGGCGGCCCCTGCTCATCGTAATCGCAAAGGAGAGGAGGGTGAAACTAGAGACATGGTTTAGGAAAGTTATGATCGCCAATCTCTGATATTTAGCTAAGCACCTAGTCATTGTCCCTGGTCATATGAGAAGGAATGAAAATAGGGGTTGAACCATACGGGTCCTAAAGGGGACCAAAACTTCATTGTTTTATGATGTTTTTAAGTGTAAGAGGTTGATGGTGAGAACCCCTGATTCAATGATAAAACAATATTACGAGGAATCTCAGGGTTTCAATAGTGCTTTACATAGAGTATGGAAGGGTGGATGAGTCTTCAGCCATAATGTCTATTATGGCCATTATGCATGTCACTCCCTGTTCCAACAAAATAAGAATTAAAGCAGTTCAGGCAGAAAGAGACAGGGAACCCACTGAGAGAATGAGGTGTAATTTTTCAGAGACATGGCTGCAACTAGAGGCTAGAAAAGAGGAGTGGAGTGGAGATATTTACAGCACTATCATTTCATTTCATTTCCAAATTCTATTTTTCTATTTTTTATTGATTTTGTTATGTTGTTTTAGTTCCAAGAAAGGCAACTTTTTGTTGAAATAATGGGAGGAAAAAGAGCTAGCGCACTGAGATAGCTAGCCATGTTGGCATCTGGAGGTTCTCCTGAGATATTTTTTAATTATTCGTTTCTCCCTCCTCTTATGAAAGGGAGGAAGAAACACTTGAAAGAGGGTTCTAAATTATGTGGAAAAACTAATGTAATTTCTGAAATTGTATTAATTCCAGATTTGCATCTTTCATATTATAAATGAAATAGTGGTGATTCCAACCTTCGAGTATTACAGTATGTTATTTTTTTGTTAAACTTCCATTATGTTCACATTTCCTCTTTGATTTCATTCAATTGTAGCTGCTAGAAATATCTCATATGTTCTTTCAGATTCATTTGTGTTGACTAGTTAATGCACATGCATGTATGTAATTCTGAGATTATATCTTTAAATTTTCACTCCATGAATCATAACATCCAATCATCTTACATCCACATGTCTCTTTTTAACTCAGATAAGTATAGAACTATTGAGGTTTCAATCTCTATGTGATGAGTTAGTCTTCTCCCTCTCTTCTTTCATTACTTTACGAAAGATGATTAAACTGTAAGTCCTTGAATTACTTAGCCTCCACTAGTTTTTTCCTATATTCTAATGAGTTGTATATGTGAAAGGATACCAGAAATACATGGCTTATATCCTTAGATGAAGGAACCAATCCATGTTGTTATTTGTATATGTGTAATTACTATGTGTATAAGATGTAAGTGGCGTCTTCGGTTTCCTAAAGATCACATAAGACACATAAACATAGATGTTACCAGGGACTAGTCATGTAAGGAATCCAAGGCTATCTCTAAAAGTGACAACATATTTTGGCACCATTGCTGAGGAACTTATTGAAGGATTTTTACCTTGGGATATGACAAGTGAAGCACTCTTTGTCTAGGTGAGAAAATTCATTTTGATTACATCCTCAACACCTTGGCGACTCCACAAATCTTATTATCATTTAGAATCCTAGATTTTAGAAAGCCTCACACTCACTCAGATACCTCTCAAGAGAAAAATACTTCTCTATATGATCAAGAGAAATTAATTTCCAAGAGAGTATGGAAGGAGAAAACTCCTATTACCTATACTATTGTGTCATCATTCTTTGAAGCTTCCTCATCCAGCTCCCAACACATTGTTAGTCACAACTTAGAGCTAACTCCTAAGGTCCTTACATACCCTCCAGAAGATAATCTAGAGAAACGTGCCCCTAAAGTAGAGATCAAAGAGGAAGAAATATCAATAATGACTCTTTTTCTTCATTTCCCTTTCTCTTGAGATTGGAAAAGGTAAAGTTGTACTAAATAATAGCCATATCCACTAAACACTCGGTCATACCCTCTGAACCTATTTACTCCAACTCCTGTGGTTTTAACCCAATTCCCTCTAGCAAATCCCAATCCCCCTCTATTAATCCAGATGGTTGTTTCAAGTTTCTTACTCAATAAATATGCCCCTATTGATTTACGTCAACCTCTAACTGTTATTCCCCAAGATTACCTAAAGCTTTTGCCTAGGTGTAATGGGGAAGATGAAAATACTGCATAGAGACACATTGAAGTCGTTTGTACCTTTGTTAAAAATATAAATATATAACAACTAGATGTGGTCCTGAGACTCTTTATGAAATCCCTTTATGGAGAAGCTAGAAAATGGTTTAAATCCCTACCCGTCACATCAATGACCACTTGGGAAGAACTCAAAAACTCTTCCACACAAAATTGGGGTGAATAGAGAGATCATGAGTATGTCTTCGCAGAGTTCAATTCTATAAGGAAGAAGCATGAAGAGGATATATCAGAATTCATAAAAAGATTCAATAAGTAGTATAATAACCTGCCTATTGAGATAAATCCTCCTCAAGCTGATACTCATGTAGTATTTGTGGGATCCCTTGAGTCTGAATTCATCTTTGCCCTAAGGGAGAGGAAGTCTCGTACTCTGGATCAACTCCAAGTTGATGCTCTTGAGCTAGAAGAAAATTTCACCTTGGAAGGAAAGTCAATATGGAAGAATTAACCTCATGAGAAGATAAGGGTGAAAGAATAAGCATCCTCCTCTGGTCAAGGTAAAGAATTACCAGATCTAAAGTGGGAAGAGATCAATAAGCTTATTAATAGTTTATCACACAAGTTGGGAAGCTTCAGCTTGAAAACAAGAGTCTCCCTAAACAAAATTCTCAAGGTAACAACCGAGGTTATAACCTACAGTACAGAAGGCCACCATTACAGATAATTCAAAGGGAAAGAAAAGATCAACTCGATCAGATCCCTCCTCCTCTATATTTAGAAGATGGTTGTGATGAATAACCACCAGATACACATGAGATGCAGGTGTTGGGCATGGAATCCCCCCACAACAGGTTTTGGGGCTCAAAGCCCAAGTTTTCATCAAGGATTTTGTAAGACTCTGCAAATTGTGAGCACAGAGCGCGAAGTAGAATTTAAGTCATAGGGTTGTCTGCCCTAAAGTAATGTATGCAATGTAAAGTCATGCTGACCTTCCCATGGTCTACAGACCATGGGATTGTATAAATAGAGTGAGGCTCTAAGTTGTAAAAGAGAGAGAGGAGAGAATGATTCGCGTGGGAATGGTGCAAGATTAGAATAGAATTCTATGTGTCTTGGGTTGTAGTAGTAGGAAGAGGCTCTAGAGCTGAGTGTGCAGAGGCCTAGTAGAGTCCACAGTTGAGTGCATGGACCCCTACAACTGAGTGCGCAGGGCGATGTTGGGTTTCTAAGCAAGATTGAAGATTAATAAAAGAGAAGCTGATTCCTATTCCTATGTATTTGTTGTGTATTATCTTCCTTATGTTTGTATTCATTTATGTATTGCATGCACTGCTATGATTAATGAATATGTTCTAATAACCATAAATATTACAAACACACATTAAGTAATTGGTTAATTGGCAAGGATCTTGGGTATTATATGGGTTGTGCCCCGATTAAGGCCGCATGGAAGCCACACTACAGGTGTGAAGGGATCACAATTTCATGTAGCGACGGGTCAGACCGCAAACCTCTAGAAGCCCATCAGACATCCCAAGGGTGTGGAAACCTAGTTCTAGCACCCTCCCATACTAATTTGGGTGAGACCTTAGTCCGCACTCCACGGAATTTTTCCAAAAGGGCCAGTACTACCGGGATTTGCTCGGCTAAATCACCTCTTAACCTGGGTTAGGCCCATATAATCCAACAAATGGTTCCATTGCTGAGACCGGGATCTGCATAAAGGATGTTTATGTCATGCCACTAGAATCCTACAAAGAAAGAAATTGAAGAGTGGTTTGATAAGAAGATTCATGAGTTCGTGATGCAGGAAAACAAAAATCTATGAGTATCTAAGGAACAATGGTTGGATCGCTACTTGTAGACTAAAATACACGAATTTTCTTTGCATCTTTTATGTCTAAGCTGTATGAGTGGATTGCAAAGTTCGCAGATAGCCAAGGAAGGTGTAGGCTCGACAAACCAACAGTGTCGACTCCGGAACTAGTGCACAGACTAGAAGCCTCAGAAGAGAAGGTAGCACAAGCTGTGGACCACTAGCTTGATCGAATAATAGGAGGATTTATCACTGAGTTCGTGGTAGACATGATCGTTAGCTACAGTGAGGCAGAGTGATGTTTTCTCGAGGGACTGCAAGGTAAGTACATTAAATCTTTGAACACTTGGATTAAGATGCTATTGTGTGAAAAGCAAGTTATGCAAATCAATTAATGTTTGGGACTATGCGAAGTGGAAAGATCTACAGAAGCGGAAGTAGTGAGAAATTGGAAAATAGTCCCTTAATTTTACCCTCGTGGGAAAGAGAGGAGGAGCTCGCGAAAGTCTCTCTGAGAAGCACGATCAACTTGATAAGATAGAGAATTCCATGTTTACCACCCCCACCCACACTAGCACCCATTTCACCCCCCTCACCTCCATCTCCACGCACTCCACCTCTGTCGCCACCGCAGTTCAGTATGGCGAGTGCGATCAAACTGTTGGTGTTCAGAGGAGTAGGAAATGAAGATTCAGACCAGTTCTAGTTCATGGTAAGAGCAGTATGGGAAGCACAAGGCATCATGGATGATAACATTAAAAAGGATACGTTGGTGAGCACGTTGCAGGATTGCACGTTAACGTGGTACATCAAGCATTCTAATGAACACCCAAATGTAGGAATTGTAGAGATCCAGACTACGCTAAATAGGGAATTCAGCAGGCCAAAATCAGAGACACAATCAATCATCGAGTTTAAGGAGATCGCGATGCTCCTGGGAAACACCCCCTAGGATCTGGACCAAAGGCTGAAGATTATGATCCGTGAAGCCAATATGACGTTAACAGATGCACAAAATCATGCATGGCTTGTGGCCTCACTTACGCCACACTTAAAGACAACACTGCCACAACAAAAACTTTCCACCCAGGCCGAAGCGTTGGAGATGGAAATGAGGTTACATGAGACCCCTATACATGACCCTAGATTGGGAGTCCAACAGATCCATGCGTAGCTACAAAATCTATGTCTGGAAATGCAGAGTTTGAAATAGGATTGGGCACCTCAGCTAGAGGCACACGAGGAAGTATGGTGCATAAAGTGCAAGGCCTAGGGCCACGACAAAGATCATTGTCCATTGTTCGCGAACTACTTGGCAGGATGAGGGCCAATGCCATTAAGACCAGAGGCACAGGTGGGGCTGAGCGCGACATCTGCATTATGGTGCGCGATCTTCCAAATAGGAGGAAAACATACCATGGATAATTGTCATCTATTACAGAAGTATACGTAGATGTCCCAGTAGTTGCTTTGTAATTTTTGCAGGTTAGTAGGTCATGACGAATGCCCCTGCTGAAGCTATGAAATGATGATGGATTGAACTCCTACCTATAGGGTGTAGGCCAAAACACGAGCCCTCAACCCAAATGCAGGGATGGCGCACACTGGGTTTTAGAGGCACAGTCGGGGTCGAGGTGGAATGTGACTAGGAAGGGGTTGCGGACAGATAATTTGTTACAATTGCGGAGGGCCAAGAAATTATGCTCGTGATTGTATGAACCCGACTAGGATATCTTGTTGGTATTGTAATCAATTTGATCATGAGGCAGAAGATTTCCCTTTATTGATAGTGAATATGCGTGAAAAGGGGGTACTCCCATCCCCTCCAACCCAGAATTTACAAATGATGAGGTCTGAACTGCGCGATGAAGACCTAAATGTAAACATGATGTTTAGGAGCAGTATGGGCATGGGATATGATAAAGGGAAGTAGCCAGAAGAAATCGCGTGGGTTTCAAAAGCTCCTACAAAGGAACCCGAGGTTGACTTAGAACGTGCGAAGGAGATAATCATGGAAGCTAAGAAGAGCTTCACGGAGGCCTCCAGTTCAAGTAGTAAGGATCAACTAGAACCAAGGATGGATCCATCAATGGTCACTACCTTTCTGGAGACATTCATGAAATGGTTGTGTGACAACAAGGTAGTCAAAGGACTACAGGAACTTATCACTAGGTGCATGGGGTCAGGAGAACCACATGTGGTCTAGAAACTTGGAAAGCATGCATTGCGCACAGGAAGGGAGATGAGGTTGACTGCGTAAATAGGTGAGTACAAAATGGATCAGGTAATCTTGGATCTGGGTTCAGATACAAATGTACTACCAAAAAAAACATGGGAATGCATGGGCAGACCCACGTTACAGTGGTTTCCTATTCAGTTATGAATGGGGAACCAACAGAAGATTTTTCCCATGGTAAGATTGCAAGGGGCGAAAGTTGATATTGAAAGCGTGAGCGTGCAGGTGGATTTTTAAGTGATAGAGATTCTCAATGACAACAATCCCTATCCCATGCTCCTAGGAGTAGACTGGGTTACCGACATGAATGGGGTCATAAATCTGAAGAAGCGCAAAATGGTCTTTGAGAAAAATTCATTATGCGTAGTAGTACCACTAGATCCAACCGAAGGAGCGTAATACACCGAACTAGTGCGCAATGACGATAGTGATGACGATCTCGACTGTATATACAAGATAACTGCACAAGGAGAAGATTGGGTGAATCCGACTGTAGACAGAAGGATTTCGTGGGAGCATGAAAGCTCTTGTACTTCAGATTCAGACAAAGAGATAGAGCGATGGTAGAATCAGCTACATGAAGTAACAATGCTTAACTACAATATGATGATTAGATGATTAAGTTGTTTGACAAGAGAGGTAAGGGAGTTGCCAACATATGATGGATTGTCAATGATAGATGAATTTCTGAGAAAATACAAAAGCACAATACTAGAATAGTAGCGGTTTGATGCACTGAAGTGGGCACTACGTGCAACACCCGAACAATGGTGGGGTACACATCAAGGAACTTTTTAAGACTGGCACAGATGCAGAAGGATGATGCACCTGCAGTTTGGACAACCAAAAGTACATCTAGTAGACAAATATGATAGACGAGATGATCCATGCACACACCTCACAAAATTGACCAAAGTCTACTGGGAAGAGCCACAGCCGAAAATGGTGCACCTATTCTACCATACCCTGGGCGTCATACCCATGAATTGGTATATAGAGACAGAGCTATGCCATGGTACGGGTGAATGGTATGTGTTATGTGAGGGATTCTTGTTAACATTCACATTTGAAGATCATTGGTCGGATACTGTTGACGCTGTGCTACAAGCAGTAAAAACCACTATCTTCAAAATACCACAGGAACCAATGGGAGTAATTCACCCAAAATGAGAAATACAGTTAAGCAACACAATAGAGTGTTATAATGTGAATGTTGAGGAGGATGATGAGGACCCACGGAACATTAACATTTCAGAAACTGAAGGCTCTCGCGAGGTTCGTGGACCATCTCTTGAAGACCCTGACATCGCCGTGCCATTGAAGACGAAGCATGTCAACATTGGAACAGAGGGTGAACCAACATACATAGCACTTGGGGACTATTGGGATGATGCCATGGTTGATAAGGTCGCTGAGTTACTCCGCGAATACCAAGGCTTGTTCTTGACCAAAATTATGTACTTAAAAGGGATCATGGGTGATTTAGGGATGATGAAGATCACCCTGAAACCCAACACGAAGCCAGTTAAGCAGCAGCCTTACTACATGAATTTAAAGTATAAAGAAAAGGTCCACAACGAATTAGACAAAATGCTCACTGTAGGTTTTAACCCCGTACAGAAATTACCTGCATACGAATTCTAAATCACAAGAAAAATAAAAATGCGAGAGAAAAACACATATACACAGAGATTTCCCACTGGATCTCAAAACCGAGACTACCAGCTTGATTTTTCATTATGTTCCTTTCAATGTTACAATACATATTTATACATGCCGAAGCATCCAATACCATGGACCGAAAACCATCGCGTCCAAAACTGTGGACCAAAAACCATAGGTAGGTTCGCCCAACCTAATATAGGGTCCAAAAAAAATTTTCTCGGG
>APFE031255934.1:3835-27322 GCA_000404065.3 Pinus taeda | reverse complement strand
CCCCCGGTTCACTACGTAGGTTAGTCGTGGAAAGAATATAACACAACCCAACACTCACAACCGGAATTATTGAACTAGTGGAAGAATTTGACTAGGTGAGTCCTATGGTAGTACAGGAGAAAAAAACAGAAGGATGAAATAAGAATATGTGTAGACCTCAAGAAGATGAATGATGCCTGTGTACATGATCCATTTCCAACACCATTCATAGATGAAGTACTAGAGAATGTTGGTGGTCAGGAAGCATACTCGTTCATGGATGGTTTCTCAGGGTACCGTCAAATCAAGATCACACCAGAAGATAGGGGCAAGATGACCTTCGCAATAGAATGGGGCTACTTTCAATACACCGTGATGCCATTTGGACTAAAGAATGAACCAACTATAATTTCACGCATCGTGGTAGCCGCATTCAAGGAATACATCCACAATTTTTTGGAGGTCTATCTGGATGACTAGACTGTTTTTGGATTAGTTAAGCACCATGTAGCGAGCTTACACTTAATGCTAGATACTTTTTGGCGACACCAAATTGCACTGAACCTGAAGAAGTGCACATTCCTCATTCCCTTTGGAAACCTGCTGTGACATGTGGTCTATAAACAAGGACTGATGGTGGACCTTATGAATATTGTCGTCATCCTAAATTTGCAAGCACCGCAAAGTGTTAAATAACTGTGCGCTACCTTGGGACACACTAGATACTATAGGAAGTTCATCAAAATTTATGCCCAAATAACCGTGCTGATGGAAAAGCTACTGAAAAAAGATTTTACATATTGCTGGAATGATGATTGCATTTAGAGTTTAGATGTCTTGAAGGGGAAACTAACCTCCACATGGTTCCTAGTATTCCTGAAATGGGACGTGGAATTCCATGTACATGTTGATGTGTCATCCATTGCGTTGGGAGACGTACTCACATAGGAAGGCGTGGAGGGTGTAGATCAACCGATCATATTTGTAAGTTGAAGATTGTCTAAAGTAGAAAGAACTACTCTACCACCGAGTGGGAGGGGTTGGCAATGGTGTATGCACTCCAAAAATATCGACACTATTTACTGGAAGGACATTTCAAGATGTATACTGACCATTCCGCATTGAAATACCTAGTGAACAAGACTGTGTTGGGGGGCCACATATGCATATGGCTTTTACTATTTCAAGAATATGATTTTGAGGTCATAGTCAAGCCGGGATGCTTAAACACAGGACCCGAGCACTTGTCACAAATTGAGATGGGCGAGGAACCAACAAATTTTGAGGAGGGACTACCTGATGCACAGCTCTTTGCAGTGCATGTCACTGACGGACACTTTGAAGATATAATCTAGTTTCTAACAACAAGGAATGCTCAATCCAACAGAAGAAGGAATTGGTGGTGTGCGCGATGGAATTTTTTGTCATCGCAGGGCACCTCTACAATATGGGCAACGATGAGATATTGATAAGATATGTACTTGAATTTGAACAATGTCAGATCCTTGCACAAAATGCCACTAAATGCCCAAATGACACTGCAGCCATTTGAGAAATGGGGAATTGACTTTGTGGGCCTAATAAAATCTTAGGGAAAGATGGGGGCATGCTACATCATCACTGCAACAGAGTACTTGACACAATGGGCGGAAGCACAACTGGTCAAGGATTGCATGGTCACTACAGCTACAATGTTCTTGTTTGAAAATGTGTTGACACGATTTGGCTGTCTCAAAGTCATAATGAGCAATCACATAACACATTTTTTAGATGAAACCATCAGCATGCTCATAGAAGAGTTCTAGCTGTATCATCAGAAAAGTAGACCGGACCACCCATAGGCCAATGGAAAAGTACAGGCATTCAATAAAATACTAAAGACTGCGCTGACCAAAATATGAATGTGCAGCAGAATGACTAGGACCTGCACATACCTGTTGTGTTATGGGCGTATAGGAAATGTGCGAGAAACTGATGAGACAAACACCATTCCAGCTGGTCTATGGTATGGAAGCAGTCATGCTGATGGAATACATCATAGCTAGTCTATAAATAGCAGTGCTCACAGGCATGACAGACCGTGAAGCTCTGGAAGAAAGGCTCATGCAATTAGAAGAACTCAAGGAAGAACAATTTCTGGCTGGATTTCACCAGCAGGTACAAAAGAAGTGTGAAAAGGCCTGGCACAACTACCATATCAAGTTGCGCAGCTTCAAAGTAAACGACTTAGTGCTACTGTATGACAACAAGTTTGACAAATTTTCAAGAAAATTCAGAATGCACTAGCTGGGACCATATGTGGTAAAGGAGGTCATAGATGGAGGCGCGGTCTAGCTAGTCAAACTCAATGGAGAACCCTTCCCAGGCAAAGTCAACTACAACCGCTTGAAACCCTACACATGTGGGCTAACTCTTTAACTAACCGACTGAAGCACAGTCTTCACGACTCGAGGAGCCAAACAAGGGTGCAGGACTATAAAAAAAAGCACCAAAAGTTGGTACCAAAGAAATGACACGAGTCAGATGTGGATGATTCAGAAGCAACAACATAGCACATGTAGTAGGTCCAGCAAACAACAGAATGGTGCACCACAGACCTCCGTGTAGCGCAAAATCAATTGGAGGGGCTCCATGCCAAGATCGTCGCACCAATAGAGTGACTCGGGATGAGTCATGATGATTATGTTGGGGGCCTGTTGGGCCTGGAATCCACCCAAAACAGGTTTTGGGGCTCAAAGCCCAAGTTTTGGTCAAGGATTTTGTAAGACTCCGCAAATTGGGGGCGCGAAGTAGAAGTTAAGTCATAGGGTTGTCTGCCCTAAAGTAATGTATGTAATGTAAAGTCATGTTAGCCTACCCATGGTTTGCGGACCATGGGATTGTATAAATAGAATGAGGCTCTAATTTGTAAAAGAGAGGGAGGAGTTAATGATTCACATAGGAATGGTGCAAGCTTAGAATAGAATTCTAAGTTTCTTAGGTTGTAGTAGTAGGAAGAGGCTTTGTAGCTGAGTGCACAGAGGCATAGTAGAGTCTGCAGCTGAGTGCGCGGACCCCTACAGTTGCATACGCAGGGCGGTGTCAGGTTTGTAAGAAACATTGAAGATTAATAAAAGAGAAGTTGATTCCTATTCCTGTGTATTCGCTGTGTATTATCTTCTTTATGTTTGTATTCGTTTATGTATTGTGTGCACTGCTATGATTGATAAATATGCTGTAATAACCATAAATCTTACACACACACATTAAGTAATAGGTTAATTGGCAAGGATCTTAGGTATTATATGGGTTGCACCCCAAGCAGATCTGCGTGAAAGCCGCACCATAGGGTGCAAAGGGATAACAAGTGTACGAGGATAGAGAATCAACAGTAAATGATAATGCAATAGTTTTGATAAGAACTACCAATGATAAAGAAAGAGAGGTAGATATGGGAGGCATAGAAAAGGGGTAGTCTGCATTCAATCTTCAGAAGGAGATTGAAAAGGTAAAGATTATTATTCCTCTAATTGAAATTCTAACACAACCCACTTATAAAGACCAAATATCTTAGTTCATGCTTCCATCCACTCCAATATAGACCCATGAATGTTTAAAGCTTCAAGAAGAAAAACCAACTTTTGTTTTTGGGCTTGATGTTGAAGAACTTGATTCTTTCACAACACCCTTCTATGTGACCCTGGTAATCCGAGAAAGACACATGGCAGCTAACGTTAGCATGAAATGGTGGTACGAAGGACACATGGCATTCATATTTTGTGTTTTAAGGGGTCAAATGGGGCCAAAATAGGATGACACGTGTCACCACTCATAAGGTGACACATGGCAAGATATGATGTCATCTTGCAAATCGACGATCGATGGTCCCTGCTCATGATAATCACAAAGGAGAGGAGGGTGCAACTAGAGACATGGTCAAGGAAAGTTGTGATCACCAATCTTCGATATTTAGCTAAGCACCAGGTCACTACCCCCCGACCATATGAGAAGGAATTAAAATAGGGCCTAAACCATACAGGTCCTAAAGTGGATCAGAACTCGCCTGTTTTATGATGTTTTTAATTGTAAGAGGTTGATGACGAGAACCCTTGATTCAATGATAAAACAATATTATGGGGCATCTCAGGGTTCCAATAGTGTTTTACAGGGAGTCTGGAAGGGTGGATGATTTGGCGGCCATGATCTAAGTCTATTATGGCCATTATGTGTGTCACTCCTAGTTCCTACAAAAGAAGAATTAAAGTGGTTCAAGAAGAAAGAGATAGGGAACTTGCCAAGAGAATAAGGCATAATTTAGCAGAGACATGGTTGCAACTAGAGGCTAGCAATGAGGACTGGAGTGGAGATATTTACATGACCATCATTTTAGTTCATTTCTGAATTCCATTTTTCTGTTTTTGATTGATTTTGTTATGTTGTTTTAGTTCCAAGAAAGGAATCTTTCTGTTGAAATAATGGGAGGCGATAGAGCCAATGCACCGAGACATCTAGCCATCTAGAGTTTATCCTGAGATATTTTGTAATTCTCCATTTCTCCCTCTCTTTTATAAAAGGGAGGAAGAAACACTTAAAAGAGGGTTCTTAATTCTGTGGAAGAAATGATGTAATTTCTAAAATTGTGTTAATTCCAAATTTGCATCTTTCAGATTATAAATGAAATAGTGGAGATCCCAACCTTCGTGTATTAAATTATGTTATTTCTCTATTAAACATCGATTATGTTTGCATTTTCTCTCTAATTTCATGCAATTGTAGCTGCCAGAAATAGCTGATATGTTCTTACGGATTCATTTTTGTTGCCTAGTTAATGCACATGCCTGTATATAATTCTGATATTATATCTTTAAATTTGTGCTCCATGAATCAAAGCATCCAATCCTCTTACATCCATATGTCTATATTTAACACAGATAAGTATAGGACTCTTGAGGTTCCAAGCTCTATGTGACCAGTTAGTATTCTCCATCTCTTCTTTCATTACTCTGCAAAAGCTGATTAAACTGTAAGTCCTCGAGTTACTCAGCCTCCACTAGTTTTTACCTATATTCCTGTGAGTTGTATATGTGAAAGAATACCAAAAATACATGGCTTATATCCTTGAATGAAGGAACAAATCCATGCTATTATTTGTATATTTGTAATTACTATGTGTATAAGATGTATATGATGTTTTCGGTTTCCTGAACATCATATAGGACACATAAAGATAGATGTTACCAAGCACTAGTCTTCTAAGCAATCCAAGGTTGTCTCTAGAAGCGAGAACAAATAGAATGAGCACTGCCTAAACTTACCATATATATCATTCTCTCTAAGTGTTTGAAGTTGAATTTTTAAGTGTTTATCATGTTCTTCCTTACCCTTGGAGTAAACCAGAACATCATTTATAAATATTATTACAAATTTATCAAGGAAAGGAGACAACACACTATTCATCAACCACATGAAAGTTGTTGGTGCATTAATGAGTCCAAATGGAAACACTACAAATTGATAGTGTCCATATCATATTATGAATGTTATATTGTGTATATGTTCATCTTCAATCCTTATTTGATGATATCCCTACCTTAAATCAATGTTTTAAAAGATTAATGATCCTTGGAATTGATCAAACAAGTGATCGATTTGGGGTAAAGGGTATTTGTTTTTAATGTTCATTTTATTTAGCTACCGATAGTCAATACAAAGCCTCATTGTCCCATATTTCTCCTTGATGAGTAAAATTGGTGCACCCCAAGGAGACACACTAAGCCTTATGTACTTTTTAGCCAACAACTCTTGCAATTAAATCTTAAATTCTATTAATTCAAGTATACTCAAAATATATGGAGCTTTAGACACAAAAATGACTCCAGGAATGATATTAATAGTGAAATCTATATATATTCTTGGAATAAGTTCTGGTATCTCCTTGGAATGAATGTAACATCCCCTGATTGATATTCTATGTAAATAGAATAAAATCGAGGTCATGGGACATGTATTCCAAGCTAAATGTCTGGAAAAACATTATAGTGGGCATCACTTGTGATTAATTAATGGCTATGTAAATTGGAAAATGCATTGGAAAATGAAAATAGGAAATAATTGGCATTTTATTTATGAAAATAAAGGAAAATATGAGAAAGGGAAGGTGAAAAGACATAGATTTGCATGCAGAAATTAGAGGAAAAAAGAAGGAAAATGAAGAAAATAGAGACATCAATGATAAAAAGGCTCCATAGAAATAATTTCTAGCTTTTGTTAAATCAGTTTTTAGCTCTCTCATTCATTTTGTCATTCTGTCATACTCTTGCACACTTGGATCATTCTTGGAGCATTCTTAGGGAACTCTAGTATTCACTTTGATTTGGAGAAAGAGGGTAGAGGAAAGCAAGGGAAGCACAAGGAGACAGTTGGATCAACAACTACAACTAGATTTCTTTGCAGTTAATAGGTGGCATGTATGATCTCCTAGTTGGTTTTTTTATGCATGGTATATACATGTGGTTCCTTAGTTATGTGATATCATTGGCATGGATATTTGTGTGGATTGATAGTGGTTTTAGCCTTGCCTTGCAATTTGTTGGATAGAAATGGTGTTGTGGCTTGTTCCACTTATTTTTCTGATTGGTTCTCAATTTCTTGATGGTCATGGGTTGAGTTACTAGTTCCTGGAGCTATTGTTTGGGGAAAACATTCTAGAGCCCTTGGCTGGTTGAGTTACTAGTCCTTAAATTTGTGGTTGGAACAAAAACTCTAGAGCACTGTAAGGATGTGGGTTGAGTTACTACTTCCTAGAGCCTTGGATGGATTGGGTAGAGACAAATGTGGTTGATGTTAGTGATTTATGAACTATAGAGGTGGAATCATTGTGGTTGAGGGTTGAGGTGGTCTGGCCTTTGGAAGCCTTTTTTAGTTTTGTCTTGGCTTATTCCATGAGATCCCGCATTCATGCTTGGAATATGGCAGGAGGGTGATTGGCTAAAAGAGATATTTAGTTCAACCTAATCTATGGTTGGGTGGTACGTGGAAGCCCCTGTCTTAGTTGGAATTTTCATATGTGAGTAAGAGTTATTTTCCTATTGATATTTATGAATACTTGCACTAGTTATGATGTTGATATTATGGATGATTTTCCATGGTTTCTATGTTGGTTATTTGTTGGCTATATGTTGGTTATATGATGTAATCTATTTATGGATCTTGGCATGTTTCGATAAGTTATTGATTTTTTTATGAATACATGGAATAAGAAGTTCTATTACAGCTAGATAGAGAGGGCTTAGAGCATTCTTGGTGATTCTTACATGAAGACTATCAATTTATCATGAGATATTCATTCATGACATGTAGTGTAAATGTTTTACATATGTTTGATGAAATGTATGTTATGGATTTGGCATGTCTAGGTTAAGTTCTTGCTCAAGTTTGAACGATTGGGATTGTTATCATATTTTCTATGCTTCTAGAAAGTTACAAGCAATTATAGGCAGTGGTATGGAGGCTATCTTAAAAATTGGCTCAAATCTCGGAACCGTTGACATTGAACTAGAGGATTTAGGTCATAATCGCTTGGAAGAAAACTTGTGAATGCATTTGGGGCCTCATAACCACACTCTTTCCTTATTGAGCATGAAATTGCAGTGTTAGTTTAGAGAACAAAGGTTCCGTCTCAAGGATTGATCACCTGGGGTGGATGTTCAACTCCTGAGTGATATGTAGACCCTATAGGATGTTAGTAAGTGTTTATTTTGTAGGTCCCACTTTCATAATAGGAATTTGGATGTTGGGTCATGCCATAGTGACACTCGTCTCATGTTTACCTGGGAAAGCTTGTGAATTTTGGTACATGTGGGAGGAGGCGGTTACAAGGAGGTATGAGAGAGGTTGCAACACTCGACCTCAAGGTATATGTGATTGTTATGCATGCATATTAGTTGTTGACATGTTTTCTATGTATGGATTGTCATGGTCATTGTTGCAGTCTTGTGTCATCATGGTGTTGATGTTGAGATGTTGATATGGTGATTTCATTATATATATATATATATATATATTGTGCTGATATATATTGATTGTGTAGATGAGATAGCATCCCCTAAACTTCACACTCAGGTATGATTTTGATTATGTATATATTTGTTTTATCTAATATTACATGTTTGTAGGAGATAGAAGATCATAGATGATGAGAAAAATGATGGATTATAGTTCATATAAATATCCTTACAGATCAACTAAGCAACCACGGGATGATTACTCTCCTGATATCGTAGATACACTAATATGTCTGAAGGCATAAATCAGAAGTTGCAAGGCAGGTAATGATAGGATAATTTAATCACAAGAAAGTCTTTCGAGAGCTAAGTAAAAGCAAGCCAAGGTTAATGCAATGATCCTTCAGAGCTTATCATCTTTGCGGAGACAAGCACAACCAAGAACCAGCCAGAGACAAGAGCAACGAACTAATCTAGCATATGGAAGCAAGTCCCATTGATGATATAGGTTGGACAGGGAAGACACAGTCAGAGGTGGAAGATGTTTAGACACACCTGATAGGAAAGGAAGTGCTTATGGGTTCTATTTTAGTTATGGTTCATATATACATCATGGTCATCACTTCCATCATCCTTATAGGAGGATTCAGAAGCAATACTTTCCATATGAGTTCAAGAATGCCAAGCCACCTACATTTGATGGTACGATGAGGAAATCAAAAGATGTGAAAGCATGGTTACATGGGATGAATAAGTTCTTCGAGATGCATGATTAGATAGAGAATATGAAATTTAGGTTAACTATTTTAAGTCTCAAGGGAAAAGCAAATATCTGGTGGGAAGACATGAAGTGTTTTAGAGGCATCAAGACAAAGGAATTAAGTTAGAATGAGTTTAAAAGACTCTTCAGAAGAAAGTATTTGTCAGAGAGATATTAGTATGGAAAGACTAAGTAGTTCTATGAGATTAAAATGAGTTCTATAATAGATGAAGAGTATGTTATCCATGATAACTCACTAAAATAAATTTTAGTTTTATTATTTAAAGTTTTCCACCACTGATATTCTCATTTATATATTGTTTTTCTAAAAGAGGTTGTTGTGCTTTATATTTGGAGATTAAGGGGGAAGAATAGGTCCATTCTATTTTTTTGCAGAAATTCCCATATTCCCATATTCTCATCCCATTTACCCATTCCTACTCTAGCCACATTCACCCATTTCCAACTCTAGCTATGTTTCCTATTTTCAACTCTAGCTGCACTTCCAACTCTAGCCACATTTCCTCATTCCCCCTTTGAAATAATTGAAAACATTAAAATACGCTCCAACATTTTTAAAGGTTGGGAACTGCAATTTATATCGCAATTGACCCTTTCCCTTTTTGTGAAACCATATCTTCCCGTGTCCCTTTTTCACCTGAAATTACGATATTGCAAATCGCAAGTCTTTCCAACTAACTGCAATATCACATAAACTCATCACCACTCCTATGCCGATATCACATATCCTAGACATCGATAAGTATTTCTTGCTGATATCGCAAAGTTCCTCCCCTTCCTCTGATTGTGATAAGTCGCCCCTGTCGATTATGATATTGCAATTAGTGATTGCATAGTGTTAAGTCCCTCCTCTACCAATCCTCTCCAATTGTGATGCAAGAAAGTCCCAGCAAATGTGATATCTTATACATTGTGTTGTGAAAGGTTGTCAGGTCCGTCCCTTTTCAAAGGCCACGTATTAGTTAGACACCCCCCATATTTGGATGAACCACATTGATTCCACCTAGATCAACGACTCCCAAGCCTTTTCAGTTGCCCCACCATGTTTCCCTTTATCAGCGGGGGGGAAGTGGTTTTTCCCACCGAGGCTCATTGCTACATGTCCCTCCTACATGATTTTGCACACCCCCTTCTCAATATCTCTTACCACTAGCACCTCCCTCAGAAAACCGCTGAACCCTTACACCCACTCCCGCCATAACATGTGCTCCCAATTACGTCACTCTCACTTCCACTTCACCTCTACTTCCCCAGATGCCATGTGACCCATGCTGGATGAACGGTTCTGAGAGAAGTGGCCCTCCTGCTTTCCTTCATAAACATAGACGACAATGGGATTTCCAAATTGAACAACAACCAAGATCAACAAATGCTTCTACTCCTTGAGACAACAAGAGTACTTTTTGGCATTTCTTTAGTAGCATGGTCATTAAAGAGGAAAATGAAAAAAGAGGACAGTGAAGCTGTTTTTCGACAAATATCCAGCAACATGGTCATTAAAGAGACAACAAGAAAATAGTGCAGAGACATAGTGAAATAGTAATGGCACTCTCAAACATGTTTCAAACAACAAACAACACATCAGATTCGAAGAGCGAGATGTTCGAGTTTCCATCAATACAATGTCGTGCTTTAAATTATTGTAATAGTCCATACGACTCCCATTTGTGTTCAAACTCTATTGTAATAGAAATTCCTATGAAGGTTCGAAGTTTTATTAATCAGATAGGATTAGATCTCATAGTTTTTAATTGAATCTAGCCCGGGTGGAAGATTATGTAAAGGGATCCATTCCCTATAAATATGTACATTTTTTATTCTGCACAAGGGATTGATGATGTGAGAACCATTGTTGTATTGTCTTTGATTAATAGAAAATACACTTTGCAGTAATTCTATTTAACTTGAGATTCATTCCAATTTTATTCCCATCCTGTCGTGTTCCTTTATTGTTATTAGTTTTCAGAGTTTGTTGATTACTCGGAAATTTGTCAAACAACTCCAACTTCCTTCAATTTTTTGTGATTACTGTGAATTTCCTTATACACCTTAGTAAACCAAAGATGCCTCAGTTTCCATAAGAAAATGTTGTTTATTTTTGTTTTTCTTTGACTGACTCCATGCCCAATGGTGGTTTCTCTCATACTCTTTAACCTAAAAATTCAAATAGAAAGCCAGAGTTAGCCACCTGCATTCTTAAAAAGTATTTAGAGAGCCCTCTCAAATTGGAAGGTCTAACTTCCAATTAAAACCTGGTTTGAAATAGTTACACCAGGTTGAAAGGTTGACACAACCCGACCCCCACCAACCCACTTGATAACATACTACATGACCAAGTTTCTGGAGCTATTAAGGTATGTTCTATATCTTAAGGATGAGAAGAAAACGGTTTAAAGGTTCATATGTGGGTTTCTTTTAGCATTTAAATACCAGATTAAGTATGATGGGCCTCAATCATTGGAGGAACTCATTGGGAAGTTGAAGCATTGTTATGAGAAATATAAGTATAAGTTTGAGGCTCAATGTGATTGGAAAGGGAGTGAAAATACTAAAGGAAAGTGGGTTCAGAAGAAAGAAATAAATTAGGATGTAGGCAATAAGGAGAATGTAGCATCTTATAAGAAGTTCAATGTAGTTGACAGAGGACATGGATTTAAGCCTAAGAACAAAAACAAAGGTGATGGTAGGAAGCCTTTGTAGTGTTGGACTTGTGGCAGAGAATATCATAGGAAAGATTTTCCACATCATCAGGCTGGAAGACCTAAGTTTACAATGCTTAGGAGGCATAGACAATTGGATATGTTGGGCAAAGTATTCCTCGAATTTAAGTAGCAAAGGATAATCAGCAAGTTGATCATCAAGCATCCATTATTGAGATGGAAGGTAAGATCTATGATCAAGTTGTTTCCATTTTGATTGACCATGGATATAATTATAATTATATCATTTCTGATCTGGTGGATAAGTGTTTGTTGAATAAAAAAGTGCATGCATAATCTTGGTTGGTGTAGTTGGCTATAGGGACTAAGAGAAGAGTTCATCATTGGGTGATATCTTGTGCATTTGAGTTGAATGTTATGCCTACATCAACACATCTAAATATGCTTCCTTTGGTTTCATAATATATGCTTTTGGGCATGGTTTGGTTATTCATTCACAGGACTAAAGTGGACTACTATTATAAGGCTATTGCGTGTTTGGATGATGATGGGGAAAGGAGAATCTCACAGGGAAAGAATAATCTTATGTCATTGAGAATGGTTATAGTTATGCAGGCAAAGTGCAGTTGTAAGAAAGGATGTGTATTCCTTGTAGTTCATATTTTCAGTGACAAAGGGAAGGATGTTGAGGATGATGAAGTCTTGAAGAGGTATCATATTTTGCAATAGCTTCAGAATGTGTTCCAAAAAAATATTTCAAATTTATCACCTCATATGGAAGTGGATTTCTCTATTTAGTTGGTACTAGGAATAACACCAACATCAAAGGCACCTTACAAAATGAGTACTCTAGATTTAGTGGAATTGAAGTTGCAGCTTAAGAAAATGCTTAATGAGGGATACATTAGGTCAAGTGTGTCATCTTAGGTGAATTGTTATTATTTGTAAAGAAGAATGATGGTACTCTCAGATTGTGCATTGATTATAGGAAATTAAGCAAGGTGACTATCAAGAACATGTATCCATTCCCACAGACTGATGACTTGTTTGATCAGCTGAAGGGAGTAGTGTTCTCAAAGATTGACTTGAGACGAGGATATCATCAGGTGTGCATCAAATAAGAAGACATTTATAAGACCATATTTCATAGTAGGTATAAGAAAAATGAGTTTGTGGTGGTTCTATTTGGTCTTACTAATGCTCCAACTACTTTCATGTGTTTGATGAATAGTGTTTTGTGTCCTTATCTGGACCAATTTGTGATAATGTTTATTGATGAAATATGCATATATTCTAAGAATGAGTAAAAGCATGCAGAGAACCTAGTAGTAGCGTTAAGATTGTTGAGATAGTATCAATTGTATGATAATATTAGCAAGTGTAGTTTCTTTGAGATTGTAGTTCATTACTTAGGACATGTGGTTTCTAGGAATGACATAGTAGTGGACCCAGAAAATATTAAAGTTATCATGGAGTAGCTAACTCCTACGAATGTGGATGAGGTTAGATTATTCATGGGACTAGCAAGTTATTAAAAGAGGTTCACTAGGAAATCCTCAAGGCTTTCCTATAATATTACATCTTTGCAGAAAAAAGGAAATAAGTTTGAATGGACCGAGGAGTGTGTAACTAGTTTAGAGTAGTTGAATCATTTTCTTACAAATGCTCCAATCTTGAAGATTGCAGATCCTGATAAAGAGTTCGTGGTATGTAAAAATGATTGCAAGAGAGGACTTGGTGGAGTCCCAATGAATGAAGGATAAATGGCATGTTATGAGTCAAAGAAGTTGAATGAGCATGAGTAGAACTATGTGACTCGTGATCTTGAGTTTCTAGTTATCATATTCATTGAATATGAGGAGACATTATATTCTTGGTAGGAGGTACATCTTGATGAGTGATCATAGTGGGCTGAGGTATTTGTTCGACCAACCCAATATGAATGTTAGGCAATCTAAATGGTTGTATACCCTTAGTGAGTTTGACTTTGAGATCATATACATCAAGGGAAAGGAGAACAAGGTTGCATATGCTCTTAGTAGGATAGTGGAGGTGAATCATATTTCAACTGTGATTTCTTATGGGACAGATTTGCAAGAGAATATCTTTCAAGAAGGACAACATGATGAATGGTACCAACAACTGACGTACAGGTTGTAACAACAGGGTGAAGGTGATAGGGATGAGGAGTATCACCTTACAAAATATGGCTAGGTTAGATTTAGGAACAAGATTTATGTGCCAGATATTAGTGAACTCAAGAAGCTTATCTTGAGGGAGTTTTATGTCAAGTCATATTCATGTCACCTCAGATAACAAAAGACATTGAAAACAATTAAGAAGTTTTATCATTATATGAACTTTAAGAAAGAGGTGGATGAGTTTGTTGATAGATTGACTTCCAACAAGTAAAGGCAGAGTGTAAGCATCCATCTAGTTTGTTATAGCCGATATTGATTCCATAGTGGAAATGGGAGGTCATTTTCATGGACTTCATTATAGGTTTGTCAAGGACATCCGAGCAACATGATTCCTTTATGGTTTTGGTTGACAGGTTAAGTAAGGTAGATCACTTTTTTCCAGTTAAGTCTACTAATGTAGCTAGTGAGGTAGTTCATATTTTCATCAGGGAGATAGTGAGGTTGCATGGTGTTCCCAAGAAGATCATATCAGATAGTGTTGGCAAGTTCACTTCCAAGTTTTGGAAGGATTTGTTTGGAGGCTTGGGGAAAAAGATGGCTTTTAGTACAACATACCATTTGTAGAAAGATGGATAGACAGAAAGGGTCAAAAATATTCTCGAGGACATTTTGAGTATGTACATCATGTATCAACAATGGGAGTGGGAGGAGTATCTTCCAACGATAGAGTTTGAAAATAAAAATGAGTATTAGGAATCCTTGAGGATAATTCCATTTGAGGCACTTTATGGGTGGAGTTATAAAACTCCCATAAGTTGGAGTGATCTAGTGAATAGGGTGTTGATTAAATCAAATATGTTGGCAGAGATGGAATAGGAAATGTAGGTTATTAAGAGGAATTTAAAGGTGCCACAAGACATGGAGAAGAGTTATAAAAATTAGCATGGAGCATTCACTAAGCTTTAGGTTAGGGAGCATGGGTAATTTCTAATCAATCCCAAGAGGATCTCCTTGAGGTTTGGATCATGTGCCAAACTAGCCCCTCGGTATTGTGGGTCTTTTGAGATCCTTGAGAGGACCAGACTAGTGACCTACATACTTGTGTTGTTGCCGATAGTAAAATTACATGATGTTTTCCATGTTTCATTGCTTTAGGGACATGTGCAAGATGTTGATCACGTGATGGATTGGTCTATATTATAGGTGGAACCGAAGGGATAATTCCAGTGAAAACCTTATTGAATTTTGCAATGGAAATAAATAATGTTTCGAAACCGAGAAATTGAGCAAGTTAAAGTGTGGCAGAAGGACTTTGGGCCCGATCAAGCTACAATGGAGATGGCTGATCAGATTCGAGCTTTGTATCCTTCCTTATTTTTTGGTTGAACATATGGGTTTGATTTGCGTTTTTATTTATGTTTATGTATTTTTATTTTATATAATACAATTAGTTGTGTATTAAAGCTCAAATAAGCAGTATGGTGTTCATGGTTTAAGAAATTTGGTATGAAGTAAATGTTGCATCGAGTTGGGTTATAAAGCTCAATGGGAAACATATTTTTCTGGTCATAACCATCATTGAACACTAAGGATGGTGTTCCCCCAAGGGGGAGGGGTTTGTAACAACCTCTGGTTGATTTTCTATGTAGATAAAATAAGACCAAGGTCATGGGACATGTATTCCAAGTTGAATGTTGGAAAAAGTATTATGGTGGGCATCAATTGTGATCAAATAATGGTTATGGAAATTGACAAAGGCATTGGAAAAGGGAAAGAGGCAATAATTGGCATTTTATTGATGAAAATAAATGAACATAACAGAAAAGGATGGTGAAGAGACACAAATTTGCATGCGAGGTAAATAGGATGAAAAATGAAGGAAAATGAAGAAAATAAAGACATCAATGATAAAAGGCTTCAAAGAAACAATTCCTAACTTTTGAAAAATCAATTTTTGGTTCTCTCATTCATCCTCTTAATCTTTCATACTCTTGGACACATAGAGCATTCTCAGAGTATTCTTGGTGCACTCTAGTACTCACTTAGATTTGGAGAAAGAAGGCAAAGGAAACCAAGGGAAGCACAAGGAGACAATTAGATTAGAAACTACAGATGGATTTCTTTACATGTAATAGGTTGCATGTACTATCTCCTTATTGGTTTTTGGATGCACAGTATATGCATGTGGTTCCTTGGTTATGTGCTATCATTGGCATGGACATTTTGTTGAACTGACATTACTATTAGCCTTTCCTTGCATTTCATAGATAGCCATGGTGTTGTGGGTTTTTCCACTTGTTTTTATGATTGGTGATCAGGTCCTCAACGGTTATGGGTTGGAACAAACACTCTGGAAGCCCTGCAACAACTTTGGTTGATTTGCTAGTTCCTCAATCTGTTCATTGGGACAAACACTCTAGAGCCCTTTGTGGGTTGAGTTACTAGTCCCTAGAGCCACAATTGGAAGAAATTCTCTGGAGCCCTGGAAGGTTGTGGGTTGAGTTACTAGTTCCTGAAGCACTAGACAATTTGGACAAAGACTGATCTAGTTGATTCTAATGATTTTTAGATCGTAGAAGAGGAATCATTGTGGTTGAGGGTTGAGGTGGTTTGGCCTCTGGAAGCCCTAGTTGGTTTTGTCTTGGATTATTCCATGAGATCCCACATTAATGCTTGGAATATGGTGTAGGGGTGACTGAATGAAAGAGAAATTTGGTTCATCCCAATCTATGGTCAGTTGATACATGGAAGTCCCTGACTTCGTTGGAATTTTCATATGTGAATATGAGATATTGTCCTACTAAGATTTATGAATACTTGCATTGGTTATGATGTTGATATTATGTTTTTTTTTCCATGGTTTCTATGTTAATTATATGATGTAATCTATTTATGTCTATTTACATGTTTTAATAAGTTATCGATTGGTTTATGAATGTATGTACTAACAAGTGTTATTGCAACTAGATATAGAGGGCTTAGAGTCTTCTTGGTGATTCTCAGATGAAGACTATCATTTTATGATCATATATGAATTCATGACCTCTAGCTTACATGTTTTCCATATGTTTAATGAAATTTCTATTATGGATTAGGCATGTCTAGATCAAGTTATTTCTCGAGTTTGAATGGTTAGCATTTTTATTGTCTTTTCTATATTTCTATAAAGTTACAAGTAGTTATGGGCTGTGGTATAGAGGCTAGCCTGGAAAAGTGGCTCGGATCTCAGAATTGATCGCACTAAACTAGAGTATTTAGGTCATAACCACATGGAGATAAGAATGTGCATGCTATTGTGTCCACATAGCCGCACTCTCACCTTGTTGTGCATGCGGTTCGGGTGTTTGTTTAGATAAAAAAAGGTTTCATTTCAGGTATTGATCACTTGTGGTGGTTGTTTTGCTCCTGAGTGATTTGTATTCTCTATAGGAGGTTAGTAAGTGTTCAGTTTGTAAGATCCACTTCCTTAACTAGAGCTTGGAGGTTGGTTCATGTCATAGTGACACTTATCTCATATTTACGGGGAAAGCTTGTGAATTTGGGTAAATGTGGGAGGAGGAAGTTACAAAGACATCCTTATATTGTTTTAAGATATGGTAGTCTTCTAAGGATGGTTTTTGTTTGTTTTCAGCTAAGTCTTCAACCTGAAAAACAAAAATTTGACAGTCGTTGTGAGAACATTTCTTTAGTTGTAAGATAGAAATATGTTTCACTAAAACAACTCCTGGCACCCCCTTAACTAATCAATTCTTTACTTCATCATTAATTCAAGTGAATGATTTTTATAAACAATTCCAAATTACTTTGAGATTCTAACTAGTCCATTCTAATGAACACATCATATAACCCCTAAAGGTAATACATTTAGACTCATTTGGCTGTTTTTTCCATTCAACTTCAATAAAAAAAGTCTACCGATTCCAGTTTCCCTCCCTTTTGTTCTTGTGGCTATTTGTACTAACCAAGGTTTAGTTTGTTCTTCCTTCCAAAATTCACATTTTTCAATTGTAGTAGGGTAAATGTAACTTAAGGTAGATCCAAATTCTATTAATACTAAATAATTTTGTTCATAAATTTTACCTTGGACTTCTATAATTGTATATTAATGGTCTCCATCTCTTCCACCTAGTGTTGCACTGATCCTTGGAATATTGTAGACAATGTCATTAACTATTGAAGCTTCCTGTATATTATTCAGAATACCTTTTCTATTTGTTTGATTTTTTGGATATTCTCTCCACAATTGGTTTTCACTGCAACCTGAACATTTAATTGCTAGTTTGGTTGCTTCTGAGAAGCTTTTATTCCCTGATCCAGCTCCTTGTCCATTTTTCTATCCAAAATTCCTTGGTTGGTTCACACTTCTACTATAATTTCCTCCCTGATTAATCTCAAAAGTATCTGGAAAATATGGTTTCTTGAACCCCCTTTTCCTAACGTTGAATTTCCAATGATTTTTTTCCATTCAAACTTTTGAGTTGTCACCTTTCTTCTAATTTTGAGCAAAACACAATTTTTCCTTTCTTATGGTTTCATCCATAGTTTTTGGGCTATTGAACTCAATCCTTTTTCTATATGAGAAATTTAAATAGCTAAAAAATCTTTGTATTTTTACCTTTTCTTACTTTAAGTATACCACATACCTCAACACGATCATAAACTTGTTACCATACTCATCGAGAGTAGATTGTCCCAATCTTAACTCATGAAACTCTCTAGCTTTTTCATTGAAATAACTTTTAATTATATATATAATTTTTTAATTCTTTCCTAAAAGGTTTCCAAGTTATATTTTTACCACTAATTATTTTAATAACCTTGTTCTCTTCCCACCATAAAGATACCTTACTAGTTAGTTGATAAGTTTCCAACCTTGCCTTTAAATTACTTGGATAATTGTACACCTCAAAATATTTGGACATATTGAGAAGCCATGCTTCTGCGCCTTCGGATTCACCATCAAAAATAGGAGGCCTATTCTTTTTAAATTCCCATTGTAACTTAGAGGTAGTTCTCTTCTTCTTAGATGTGGAAGTACTACTCTCAGACTTATATTCTTCCTTATCAAGCTAATAAGACTCACTTCCACTAGAAGTTATGGAATTTGTGGTGTCTGTTGTTTCACTATGAGCTCTCTTTTTATGAGTTTCTAGTGCTTTTTTATTAACTTTGTATTTTTCTAATTTTATTAAGAGATAACCATTAATTTAGTCATATTATTCTTTAGCCTTAGACAATATTTCTTTCTTTTCTTTTATGTTATCTAGGTCTGCCTTCAAGTTACGCACTACTTGGAATAAGTCAAATTCTTTATTTTCTGCATTATTGGTTCCTCTGCCATGATTCCTAATTTAGTATCTGGTTCTTCACCACCTCTAGGTGACACTGTGGAAGTATCTCCATTATATTTCTTAGCCATACTTCAAGCATTTTCTAATAGTGCTTTAAAATTCTAACATGACACAAATAAAATAATTGTTTTAGTTTTTGAGGACCCATACAAGGCCAAATGTTTTAACCTATAGCTCTAATACCACTTTTAATGTACGTAATTTAAAACACAATTTTTTTATAAAGAATTCATTAACTACAAATATTTCATACTTTTCCCATTCTTCTATTCATTTCTCTCTATGAATTTTCTATTGTTGATATGCTTATCTCTAAATTGATACCAAAAGTATTTCTAATATTATATTAACATTGTTCCTTGGTCCTTCTCCCAAATATCATGAAAAAACTCTTAAAAGTCTCTCTTTTTTGTTCAAAAAACTATTTCAAAAAAGTAATTTGAATATCTCTCGTCAAAAAAAAATCTTCATTTTTACCTTAACATATTTTTTAAATATTAACATTTTCACTTTTTTTCTCCTATATCCCTTGTTAATTTATATCTTGCCAATTTATCTTATTTAAAAATATTTAAACTTATTATTATCAACATCTATTATTCCTTTGTTTACCTTCATATTTTATTTCTATATATATTTTATTATCATTTTCTTTCTAGGATAATAAACATATAGTCTATCAGCATAAATCTTAATTCTATATCATCATTACTAATATCGCGACCTCCCAAGAGGATTCAATTAAAAGAAATGTATTTTATATTTTATGTATATTCCTTAACTTCATTACATGATATTTTACACAATCTCATTTATTCTTATCTATTCACATCCACTATTTGAATGTGGTATAATCAACCTTAATACTGGCATCAAAATTAACTATAGGAAATGTTTATTTGATATCAAATGTATGAGTACTCTTCTCTAGATCCTTTTGTGTATATGTATTGCTTTCTGAAATTTCCACAAAGGTCCTCTTCACCTACCAAAGCAGTGGTGGTCATGAGACCATAATCAATAAATGGTGATATCAGTTCTATTATTTTGTGTTAGATCAATTGTTAAGAAATCGTATTCAATTAATGGTGTTGTTGATTCTAGGGTTTTTTTGTCAAATAGTGACTACCATTCTTTCCACCTTTTCCGTTTAATGTTTTTAAATTTTGTTTGTTCATTGCTAGGGTTCTATAACTTTGAAGCTTTGTAGCTTAATTTTTGTTAAATTATGGCAACAAGAATATTCCAATTTAATTTGTCCTTGAATTAAACTGTGAATTAAAATCAAATTTAGTCTTAATAACTACTTGGAAATAATTGATTAATTCATTTTGAATTAATTAGTTGGAGAAATTCAAGTTAGAAGTCTTTCTAAAGTCATGCAAGAGATATCCCTTAAATTAAGGAGATAATATTGAGTTATATTTGAGTTGTAATTATTTAACTCAGTTTACTGAGTTAAGTCCAGTTCAATTAGTTCCAAAGTATTTGAGGAACTAATAGAGAGTTAATAGTTAGTTGATGCATGCATGCACTCAACTAGTGCTACTCTAGTTAACTAAAGATTCCCTCATCAGAAACTCATCCATGTCTATTATGAGAAAGACCCAGTTGAGATTAAAGTGAAGGACAGAGTACTATCAGTCGCATGTGTTTCATTATAAAGAAAACTCATGCATGCAATCAAGGCATAATTCCTTGAGGATTGCACAGTTATAACAGTGTGTGAGAAAGTGTTCCACTTGGTTGAAGGTGAATCATCCCAGAGGAACAGTGCAAGGAAATAGGAGCTTGGAGGGCAAAGAGGAAGGCTAGAGAGAAGCCAAGATTTCCTATGAGCATCTGTTAGGATTTTACTGAGAGCTGCCTAGCTGAGAGCTAAGGCTTTGTATAATTCCTATGTATTTCCACCTTGTATGATAATACAGACAGTGGGGTTTTTAGCTGAGGCTTTCCCCAAATTATTTTCATGTGTATTGTGTGATTGATTATTCTTCTTCTGGTTATATTGTTCAACTCAATCTTTAAGCTTCCACAAATTGATAGTAGAAGTAGGTTATAGTATTTTGCTTTGATTTATATTGCATTATCGGGTTAACCTACCAGCATATTTTCTACATGGTGTTAGAGCTGTGAACAATATATTGAGAAGAGAATTTGAAGTTTGAAGTTCAGGGTTGTAGTTGCAAATCGAATTCATATCATCCTTCATTGTTGGCCAATGGCATTCTATGGATTGAGACTCGAGTATGCCTTGGAAGGTAGCTTGACTTACATAGCATGGAAAGATATAATGGAGGTTGTATTAGAAGACAATGGCTTGAAGGAATTCATTGATCAAGAAATCCCAAAGCCAGCTTCAGCTAATGCACAACACTGGGCTGAGTGGAATAAGTGTGTGGTGAAGGTGAGACGGATCATCCTTGTGGGAGTTTGAGACCATATTGTCTCGAGTCTCCATGTGAAGGATACTCCATTTTCAATGTGGAAGACATTGAAGGACATCTACCAGAACAATAGCGACCAGAGGAAATTGGCACTCAAGGATAAGCTTCGAAGAATCAAGATGGAGAAGGGAAATACTATTTCCACATATCTGAACAAGCTCACCACCTGCATAGATGAGCTTGGTAGTGTGGGAATAAATACTGATGATGATGATATGGTGATCCTCGCTCTCCTTGGCCTTCCAAAGAGTTGGAATAGCTACTAGGACTCTGTGAATGGAAGGGAGAAACTATCAGATTGGGAATGATTGTGGTTGGATATTATGCAGGAGGAGCACACGAGATGGTTCTTCATCCAAGGATGATGATGAAGAAAATTTGGCCTTAGAAAGTAAGGCAAGGAAAGGGAAGGGGAAGGCTTCCCATTCCAAATTGAATTCTCCTCATGGAAGGAAGAAGGGTGACAAGTCTAAAGTGAGTTTCTTTAATTGTCATGAGATGGGACATTATGCGACTAATTGTCCATCGAAGAAGTCCAAGAAGGGATCCTCGAAAGGATTAGAAGGTGAGGCATTAGCCTCTTAGTTCGAAATGGAATTTACCCTCATCACATGTATGGTGTCATCGATGATGGGTTATGGCTGGTATATTGATAGTGGAGCCTCATTCCACATGATCAGTGATAAAATCTTATTCAGTGCCTTGGAGGAGAAAGACCTCAAGATGTGCATAGAGATGGGTGACGATAGAAGGTATAGTGTTTCAAGAGTGGGAACAGTTGATTTTGGAATGTAATTCAAGAGTCTACAAAAAAACCAACTTCCTCAGAGCATATCTCCGCAAATATAGCATGAAAGGCTCTAAAATTTGGACCTGAGGTTCAGTGCGATTTCTTCTGAAATGGTTTTTTTTTTTTTTACTTCGAAAACATCGTAGAAAAAGAGTTATAGCAAAAATTCCACGATGACCTATTTGGAGCATCAAAACCTTAGAATCCAAAGCTCTGATACCAAATGTTATGAAACCAACTCACAAAAAGATAGAAAAGATAGCTGAACACTATAGAATCCAACCTCTTTGAGGGGGAAACCTCATTTACATTACACAAATGAACAATTCATGTATGATACAAATGAAAATACCTCCTTTCTATATATAGGAGTCTAAGGGGTCATAATATAATCAGAGCTGACATAAAAATAAGAATTTAAGGGCACAATAATAAAAATAGTGGGCTTTTATGGGCACAATAGTAACAATATGGGCACTACATGGGTACATCAATATAATAAGGGGGTTGTCCTAATAACAATACATGGTTACCTTAGTAGGATAGGGGCCTAACAAAGGCCTTGAGAAGTGACAATGGTGGAGAATATGTCTCTCAAGAGTTTAAGGATTTCTGTGCAGTGGAAGGAATTAAACGAAAGTTGATGACACCTTATAACCCATGACAGAATGGGGTGGTTGGGAGGAATAACATAAATATTGTAGGGGCAACACAGGCAATGCTGCATGACCAAGGCCTACCACTTCACTTGTGGGCTGAGGCATGCAACATAGTGGTCTATTTGTAGAATAGAAGCCCACATTGCATACTTGGGATGAAGACACCAGAGGAAGCTTTCTCTGATAAGAGACCAGATGTGCATCACTTCTGTTGGGTTGTGTTATATTCTTTCCACATAGTTAACAGGGGGTTTGAGCGGTACCCGTAACCCCACTTTATGGGGTCCGGGGCAGCACCCCAGAAAATTTTGGTTTTGGACCCTATGTTAGGTTGGGCGGACCCACCTATGGTTTTCTGGATGATTTTCGCACATGTTTTTTGTACGCGATGGTTTTCGGTCCATGGTATTGGATCGATGGTTTTTTGGTCCATGGTATTGGACGTGATGGTTTGTCAGTCCATCGTATTGGATGCTTCGGCATGTATAAATATGTATTGTAACATTGAAAGGAACATAATGAAAAATCAAGCTGGTAGTCTCGGCTTTGAGATCCAGTGGGAAATCTCTGTGCATATGTGTTTTATGTGTTATGCTCTCACATTTTTATTTTTCCTGTAATTTAGAATTCGTATGCAGGTAATTTCTGTACGGGGTTAAAACCTACATTTGGTATCGGAGCTGTTTTGGCTTCAAGG
>APFE031255931.1:62210-80223 GCA_000404065.3 Pinus taeda | reverse complement strand
TATAATTAAACTTATATATTAATTAATTCTCACGATAGACACATAAGGCTCAATAATACTAAGCCCAAAATTGTGAAGTGGAAACTTACCTGTGAATTCTCTTGATCTCAAACTAATTCACCTTCTCCACCCAACCGCTGAACAATTTTGGAATCTCTCCTTCTCCACCATGCAGCGAAACAATAGCTCGACAAGCGACCAATGTAGTTGAGTTGCTATTCCACTTAATATTTTGCCTTAAAGCTACTTGTTAAATCGACCTGCAACGCACATATGCAAAAAAATATGCACATATACAAAATATATGCATATCCTTTTCTAACTTGCAACAATTTCTCTCTCCATCATGTATCACTTTCCTATCAAGTTGCCACGGTCAACCCAAAAGGATGTGGCAGACGTTCACTGGAATCTTGAGTGGAATTGGATGAGGGGGTGCAGGGAAATTGGGGACGGAAGGATTATTCTTTGGCTGTGACTTCCTGGAATTTTTGGGAGGACAATCCTTTGAGTCACACCCACGTGAATTGGTTTGTGTGGTGTTAGGCCCATAATTTTGAATATTAGTTAGAACCCCTGTTTGTTTTGGAAATCGCGTTAAACTTTGTTATGAAACTAGGGAGGCCGACATGAACCATTTTTTGGTTTTACATGTGTCAGTTGGTCTCTGGATAGGTGAAAAACAAGGCAACGTAACTCACCATTCGAGCAGTTGGGGACTTATACCACCCGCGAGCACAAAGAGTTACATCTCATCAAGTAGTGAGATGGGCACCATGGTCCGTGCGACGACTTGAACCCAAAGCCCTACCCCCCGTGGCTACGACCAAAAAACAAAGGAAGATAGGAAGAAGGGAAATCCAACAACCCTGGGGGAAAGCCGAGGGGCCATAAGCCGGTAGCCAACATTAATAATGATGTGGTCAATGCTTATCGTGAAGGGACCAGTGAAGAAATCAGGAGATTGATTGAGGAGTGGAAAGCAGATCTGGACCGCTAGGCGAACTCGACAGATATCGAGATGGAGGACTGGCAAGTGATGGTGCCAAATCCTAGGCACATATAAGAAAGTTATGTATATATGGAAGATATGCACATATCTTTCGTATATACACAATTTCCGTATATCCGCAATTTCCATATACAGAAATTGCACATATACGAAAATTGTGCATATACGGAAGATATGTGCATATCTTTCGTATATCCCTAACTTTCTTATATGTGCATATATTTTGTATATGCATGTCGTTTATGTATCTACATCGTATATGCGCAAATTCCATATACAAAAATTGCACATATACGGAAATTGTGCATATACGAAAGATATGTACATATCTTCCATATATACATAAATTTCATATATGTGCAAATTCCATATACAGAAATTGTGCATATACGAAAATTGTGCATATACGGAAGATATGTGCATATCTTTTGTATATACATCATAACTTTCTTATATGTGCATATATTTTGTATATACATCATAACTTTCTTATATGTGCATATCTTCCGTATATGCACGTCTTTTATGTATGTGCATGTACCGTATATATGAAAATTCCATATACAGATATTACGAATATACGGAAATTGTGCATATACACAATATATGTGCATATTTTTTGTATATGTCCATATTTTGTATATGTGCATTTACCATATATGCGCAACTTCCGTTTATGTGCATATATTCCATATATGCATAAATTTTTTATATGTCCATATCTTCTGTATATGCACGTCTTTTATTTATGTACATCTACCGTATATGCGCAACTTCTATATACAAAAGTTGTGCATATACGGAAGATATTCACATATCTTCCGTATATGCGTAACTTTCTTATATGTGAATATCTTCCATATATGTATATCTTTTATGTATGTGCATCTCCCGTACATTGCAACTTCCATATATGGAAATTGTGCATATACAAAAGATACGTGCATATCTTCTGTATGTGCAAAACTTTTCTATATGCACATATTTTCCAGGTATATGTGCAACTTCTGTATATACACATAACCTCCATGTATGTGAAACTTTAGTATATATAACTTTCATATATGTGCATCTTTTGTATATGTGCATCAACTGTATATGCGCAACTTCCGTATATGTGTAATTTTCTTACATGTGCATATCTTTCGTATATGCATGTCTTTTATATATGTGAATCTACAGTATATGCACAACTTCCATATACAGAAATTGTGCGTATATGGAAATGTGCACATATAAGAAAGTTATGTATATACGGAAGATATGCACATATCTTCCGTATATGCACAATTTCCGTAAATGCGTAATTTTCATGTATAAAAATTGCGCATATACGGAAATTGTGCATATACAGAAGATATGTTCACAACTTTCCTCTGGATCTAGCCGTTGTTGAATCTATTTCAATAGGTGCATAATACTCTGATGGATTGTTATTGTGTATTGCTTAATTGAAGCCATATCTTTGGTATATCCCTAACTTTCTTATATGTACATATCTTTCGTATATCCACGTCGTTTATGTATCTTCATCCTATATGCGCAAATTCCATATACAGAAATTACACATATACAGAAATTGTGCATAGACGGAAGATATGCGCATATCTTCCGTATATACATAAATTTCGTATATGTGCAAATTCCATATACAAAAATTGCGCATATACAGAAATTGTGTATATACGGAAGATATGTACATATCTTCCGTATATACATAACTTTCTTATATGTGCATATATTATGTATATGCACGTCTTTTATGTATGTGCATCTACTGTATATACGCAAATTCCATATACAAAAATTGCGCATATACGGAAATTGTGCATATACGCAATATATGCGCATATTTTTCGTATATGTCCATCTTTTGTATATGTACATCTACCGTATATACGCAACTTCCGTTTATGCGCATATATTCCGTATATGCGTAAATTTCTTATATGTCCATATTTTCCATATATGCACGTCTTTTATATATGTGCATCTACTGTATATGCGCAACTTCCATATACAAAAATTGTGCATATACGGAAGATATTTGCATATCTTCCGTATATGTGTAACATTATTATATGTGAATATCTTTCATATATGTACATCTTTTATGTATGTGCATCTACTGTACATGTGCAACTTCCATATATGGAATTTTTGCATATACGGAAGATATGTGCATATCTTTTGTATATGCGAAACTGTTCTATATGCACATATCTTCCAGGTATATGTACAACTTCCATATATACACATAACCTCCATGTATGTGAAATTTTAGTATATATAACTTCCATATATGTGCATCAACCGTATATGTGCAACTTCCGTATATGCGTAACTTTTTTATATGTGTATATCTTTCGTATATGCATGTCATTTATATATGTGAATCGATAGTATATGCGCAACTTCCATATACAGAAATTGTGCGTATATGGAAATGTGCACATGTAAGAAAGTTATGTATATATGGAAGATATCCACATATCTTTCGTATATGCACAATTTCCGTATATGTGTAATTTCCATATACAGAAATTGCACATATACGGAAATTGGTCATATACAGAAAATATGTGCATATCTTCGGTATATCCCTAACTTTCTTATATGTGCATATCTTTCATATATGCACGTCGTTTATGTATCTTCATCATATATCGCAAATTCCATATACAGAAATTGTATAGATACGGAAATTGTGCATATACGGAAGATATGTGCATATCTTTCGTCTATACATAAATTTCGTATATGTGCAAATTCCATATTCAGAAATTGTGCATATATGGAAGATATCATATCATCCATATATACATAATTTTATTATATATGCATATCTTCTGTATATGCACCTCTTTTATGTATGTGTATCTACCATATGTACGCAAATTCCATATACAGAAATTGCGCATATACGGAAATTGTACATATACGCAATATATGCACATATTTTTCGTATATGTCCATTTTTTGCATATGTAAAACTTCCATATATGCGCATATATTCTGTATATGCATAAATTTCTTATATGTGCATATCTTCCATATATGCACATCTTTTATATATGTGCATCTACTATATATGTGCAACTTCCATATACAAAAATTGTGCATATACGGAAGATATGCGCATATCTTTCGTATATGTGTAACTTTCTTATATGTGCATATCTTCCATATATATACGTCTTTTATGTATGTGCATCTACCGTACATGTTAAACTTCCATATATGGAAATTTTGCATATATGGAAGATATGGAAATATCTTCTGTATTTGCGAAACTTTTCTATATGCACATATCTTCCAGGTATATGTGCAACTTCCGTATATACACATAACCTCCATCTCTATGAAACTTTAATGCAAGGCCATATCAACAATATGCTATGACCTCATGCATGACAATAACCATTACTCCATTGTACACATTACTACATGAAACCGACAATATGCATAAGCAATTCTAACCAACTATAAATATGCATAACCACATGTAGTTGAACATAATTGACCAGTTCTTGCAATCAACCTACAAGACTGATACATGTAATCAAAATATTCAAATGTAAACTTACATACAAGGATATAAGTAGGCGACATAAAATCAACATGTAAGTGACATGTAACCATATGTAACCTGTCACATGCTGATGACAAATACTCTTCATGAAATCAACATCAAATTCTTCATGATAACCATACTACAACCCTAATACATCATCAATCCAATGCAACAAGTATATAAATGTAAGAGACACACATGCAACTGACATGCATGCATGACTAACACATTCAAACCATCTAGTCTGAGAGTTGAACCATGCTCTGATACCAGTCTGTAGCACCCTCCTTCCACATCTACCCAAGTAACCATGCCAACTCGGGTAAAACATGAGACGAGAGGCTACTATGATTACATTCGACCTCCTCTGTGACCTATTGTAATGGCTACAACCACCCTCCAAAATTTCTCCTTAGCTTCATTTTGGAACCTCCCTACCAACCTTTCACATCAGCATGTCTTGCCTTATCAAGTACACAAGATTTAGTGATTTTCTAGCAGATTTCCAGCCTTTGCATCAGAGCTTCTTGCATCCCCCTCACAGGTTGTTTCTCTAGACTTCATCTAGCTAAAGGCTGAGCATCTCCCTCAAGAAATTGTGCAATCCTAGAATTAGGTTTTTGTATCTACAACCATATTTCCAAATAGAGAAAGAGAGCGAAGCGACCTCACCTTTCAACTAGCTTTTCTCCTGAAATGGTTTCCCAGAGCATATTTTGTGCTATGTGTCTGTGTGATTTTCTTTTCTTGTTCTCCACTTTTTTACATAATTTCCATTCGAATGCATGCACTAATTACAGTTAAATTTACAAATCTAGAGTTTTAATAAAACTGTAATGGTGTAAAAGTATTGCATTTTGATATGTTATTATCAGATTTGTTATTACGAATTGTCCAGTGGAATATCCATGGTAGTTTACGAATAACCCTCTCAACAAAAGCAACAACTCTTAAATTTATGGTTGTAGCCATATATGATGGTAAGGGAGACCCACATGTATTATGATGTTCCACATCTACACAACGAGGTGACATTCTACCAAGGGATCCCAACCCATTTGAGTAAGATTGGAAATGTGATTGCATCAAAGAATTACCAGGGCTCTGAGGTTCTATTACAACCGGCTCATCTATGTAATTCCCTGCGAAAATGCCTTTGTATTTATTGGAGGCAACATCTAGTTTTAAATCTGCATATATTCCTAAGCTTTCTTATGAGCTTGCAGTTACAGACTCATATGAGAAAATATGGAAGGTTCAAGAACTGCTACTCTAGGAGATGTTACCTGAGAGCCAAACAAGTCTTCAATATTTGTTAGAGAAACAATATTGATCCCATGACTCTTGTATTTTCTATATATTGTTTTGGTGTTATCACCACCATATATGACAACAACAACATTCATCTTGGCTTGTGTGGAGAGTGGAGAAAAAACATTCAAGAGTTGTTGGCTACGTGGGGCCTGACCCAGGTTCAGCAGTGAGTTTAGCTAAGAAAATCACAGTACTACTGACCCTTTCAGCAACAGTCCGCGGAGCGCGGATTGAGGTCTTGTCACATCTCCAACACATTTTTTTTTTTTTTACATTACATACATATAAAAGAGGAATTACAAGAGAATTATATTAATTTACTACAGAGATTGAATCATGGTAATTATAGTTAATCCTAGCATTAAGATAATATTACTACAAAGATTGAATCATTGTAATTATAGTTAATCCGATTATTGAAATAAAACCTTGATACAAATTCCGAGGTACAGAACGGTCCTCTGTTTCATATGCACTACTCTTATATGATTTTTTCGTGCCATCCGGATGTACTCCGCTTACTGCTTTGGTAGATGTTCACATTGATTTGGTTAGATTTTTATTTAGTTTATTACAGTCACTTGCCCGACGGATCTGTCTACCCCTTCTAGCATTAAATCACTCTGCCTGGCCATGGTAATGTGGCATGGCAGGATGGTACCTAGGCCTTTGGATACCTCGGGATGCTAATTGCATCAACGGTGTAGCCTTTGAGTCTTGGATCCTATGGCTGGGCAATCTTCGAAGGGTTATTCGAGCTTGATTGCTAAAGTTTCATTTCATTTTGCTTCCCCGCTGCTGGGAGTTCGGTTTGAATTTCCAGCTGGTTTTCTTAGCCTAGTCCATCATGCCATTGGGTGTAAGCAGAGGTGGTATGGAAATTCCTTCCGGGTTCTGCTGGTCACCCACTCCACGACCCAGGTAAGGTTATATGATTTCTTGTCTTTTTTTTTTGAATTCAGCGATTCCTGTTATTGTAAAATAATCTCGAATTTATGTTGATATATCTCCATCCTTACATCTGTAGGTGGAAGGGCAAGGGCTGAGGGTTTGGATCCTCTACTTCGAAAAGATGCGACCCCCTTACCAGTCTCCTATAACCGAGAATCTTCGGGTAAGACAATGACAGTTTTGAGCTCTTGATAGACAGGGAAATATGCATTAGATTTAGGATTTCAGATCAGTTTCTCCAGATCCGCGCTAGGTTTTGTGTTATGTATTTATTAAGGGTTATATGAAACTGTCGTATGGACTCTTGGCTATGGATATTTTCTATTGATGTATTAAAAGTTTAGTAAGTCTATTTTGATGGGTTTGAACAGAGGTTACGACTGTTTCCGACCCGGATAACTTGGTCGTTTGGATATGTCTATTTCTGATTTGATATTCGGGTTTTACCCTGGCACTTCCTATAGCTTAGACTCTATCTGTTGTACATTAATTTAAACTCTCTGTTGTTAAATTGTAATAGACTGTTAGCGGATTCATTCAAGTTTCCTTCTATCGATGATTCGCGTTTTCTCTCTTACCAGAGAAGTATTGATGTTTATTGTGGGATTGTCTTATGTTTTTCTTTTATGCGAAAGACGCTTACTCTGATTGTTCTTTATGCGCATTTCGTGCTATGCATTCTCTGTATTGTTTCATGAAAGATATCGAGCCCTTCTATGTGTTCAATTCTGACTTAATTATGATAAAAGGATTACTACAATAGAGTCTCATCATTTAATGTGTATCTGGTATTTTATTATTGGTTTGCGCATAAATCTCTATCTTTGTTAGCTGTTGTGACTCATAGCTCTTTTTTAATGATATACAGTAGGGTTTCAATGATTTCACATTTTTCTTGAATGAATTCCTCAGTGCTTTTCTTACTTGGCAAATGGTAGCTCTCGTCCTAGTTCTATCAGTTCAGCTACTTAAACTCTAACTAGCTTCTGAAGTTCTTTCCATTTCTTCATTATGGACCGGGTAGTTAGTGCTATGTATTATTCCAGCTTCAATATTACAGTTAGTTAGTCGTGCTATTTAGGTTTTTGCTATAACCCAAGTCTATGATTGTTTAATTTTCTCTATCGCAATTTGTTTGAAAAGAAGGAAATCAATGCTATATTATTTACAATCTCCAGAAAAGAAATAAAAAGAACTATTTTTATAATGTTTGCAGACATTTATTCTATAGAAGAAATCGGTTCTATATTATTTACAATCTTCCGAAAAGAAATATACAGAACTATTTTTATATTATTTCCGCAAATAGTTATTTTGTAGAAGAATTTCCAGATGTTGACATTTAACTACACAATATTGTTTCCCTAGCTCTAGTTCTTCAGAGACCTAGGGTTAATCAACAGTCAATATTAAGAATTGTTTCTTCCTTTAATTCTCTTCTATTACCGAGGGTTGAATAGTATTGAACTAGATCTGTATCTTTTCATTCTTGTTTTCCTCTAAATACTAAACACATATATATTTATATATCTAATGTTCGAGATAGTGCTCACATAAAGACTCATAAATTAAACTGAGCAAAAAATGGTGTAAGATGGTGTTACATACCTGGGCCTTTAAGGAAAGAGATCATGAAAGTAGAAAACACATTATCATCTGCTGCTCTTCTTCCACCCATCCATGAGATTCCCCCAAGCTTACTTGCAAGACCACTTTCCTCTACAAGTCTATTCACACATAGTGCAACGCTATATGGTCATCACTAGACTTAGCATCATTTCCCCTCTTCCCGTCTGACCTTTTCAGCACGATTTTTCCTCCCCTCCACTCCTTTTCTTTTGGAGCATCACCCAGTTAGGGGAGGTAGTTAGGGTTTTCTTTCAGGCAACTACCCTTTTCCAACTTCCCTTCTTGGGAAGTTACAAAGTTTGCTTTATTCAAAATATTTTTCTATTTCAAAGTTAACAACGTTGTTTAACTTAACATTAACAACCATAATTATCCAGTTTACTTCTTACTGTGATAAAATAAAATATTACAGTATATTTGCTTACTGTGGTAAAATAAATATTTACAGTATATCTATCTTACTGTGGTAAAATAAATATTTACAGTATATTTGGGAACATCACAGGTCTCACCCAAAGTAGTATGGGAGGGTGCTGGAACCAGGTTTCCGCACCCTAGGGATGTCTTGATGAGGGTTCCGGAGGTTCGCGATCCTAAACTGCGTGCTGTGCTGCTCAATGCAACTTTCTCTTCTTTGCAACGCATGCACACCTTTGTGGTTACTGTATTATCCCGATCCAATCTTGACTGTGCTATTATATTATTTCTTTAACTTAGTTTATGCCGGCCCAATATTCTTTATTACTTGTTCAACTTTCAAATTAACGCGCGTACTTGAAAACAATATAAATGCATGAAGATAACCAAAGCATAGAAGTATAGATATGCAAACAGACACACAACATTCTGAATCAATCTTATCTTTATTAATACTCAAGTTTAGTTACAGACCCGACTCCACCCTGTGCACTCAGTTCCAGGGGTCTGCGCACTCAGCTGCGGACTCTACTAGGCCTCTGCGCACTCAGTTGCAGAGCCTCTTCCTACCACTACGACCCAATACCTTCAGATCCACTTCTATCTTCTAACCATGCCTTCGCATCTATATATTACTTCCAAAAACTCTGAGACCCCCTTTACACTTAGAGTCTCGCTCTATTTATACAATCCCAGGTCCGTGAACCATGGGTAGGCCGACATACTATACATTAAATTACATTATTTTAGGGCGGACAACCCTAGACTCTCACGCTCTGCGCTTGCATTTCGTGGGGTCTTTACATTACACTTGACCAAAACTCGCGTTGTTATCTGGTAAATACAGTCCAGCTCATCGTCATGCACTGGTTCAATGTAGCATGCTCTTTCGGCTAGGTCTAGCAGAACTACTACGCATAGGGACTTTCTCGAATATCATCTTCCGCTTCTTCAGGTTGATGACTCCATTCATATCAGTGGCCCAGTCTATTCCTAGCAACGTGGGATAAGGTTTGTTGTCATTGACAATCTCTATTACTTCAAAGTCTGCCTGTGTGCTCGCGCCTTCGATATCAACTATTACCCCTTACAACCTCCCCATGGGAAAAATATTTTGTTATTTTGCCATTTGTAATTGAATAGGGGACCACTGTAACGTGGGCCTTCCCATGCATTCCCATGTTTGCTTTGGTAACACATTTGCATCCGATCCTAGATCTAGGATGACCTGATCCATTTCATATTTGCCAATCTGCGCCGTTAATATCATTTCCCTCCCCATGCACAATGCATGCTCTCCCAGTTTCCAGACTACGTGTGGTTCCCTTGAGCCTATGCACCTAGTGATCAACTCCGGTAGTCCCTTAATTGCCTTATTGTCGTGCAGCAATTTCATGCATGTCTCAAAAAGGGTAGTAAGCATAGAAGGATCCATCCCTGGCTCTAGTTGATCCTTACTACCTAAAGTGGAGGCCTCCACGAAGCTCTTCTTAGCTTCCATGAACGTCTCCTTTTCATGTTCTACGTCAAACCAAGGTTCCTTTGTAGGAGCCTTACGAACCCATGTATCTTCCTCGGGCTACTTCCCCTTATCCTCCCCTGTGGTCGCACCACTTCTAAGCATCATGTTCACATTTGGGTCTTCTTCATGTAGTTTAGACCTCATCATTTGGATATTCTGAGTTGAAGGAAGCTGGAGTACCCCTTTCGTGCACATCAGTGCGATCAACGTAGGACAATCTACCATTTCATGATCAAATTGAGCATAGTATGAACAGGATATTCTCATTGGGTTGGTACAATCATAGGCGTAGTGCCCTGGTCCTCCGCAATTGTAACAAATTAACTGTTTGCGGCCCCTTCCTGGTCCCCTTCCTCCTCGTCCTTGACCTCGCCCCTGAAATCCAGTGTGCACCATCCCTGCAGCTTGGTCCAGGGCTCACGTTTCTGTCTGCATCTTATATGCTGGGGTTCGGTCCATCATTAACTCGTAAATGCGACAAGTGCACTTGTCGTGGCCTACTGGCTTGCAGAAGTTACAAAACAATTGTTGGGGAGTCTACGTATACTTCTACAACAAATGACAATTATCCATCATGTGTTTTCCTCTTATCTGACAGATCGCACACCATAATGTGGGTGTTGCACTTGGCCCTACCTGTGCCTCTGGTCTCAGTAGCATTGGCCCCCCTCCTACCAAGTAGTTCGTGAATACTGGACAGTGGTCCCTGTCATGGCCCTGGCCTTGGCATTTTATGCACCATACTTCCTCTCGCACCTCTGGCCGCGATGCCCTATCTTGCTTCAAGCTCTGCATTTCCAGGCATATATTTTGTAGTTGCGCGTGGATTTGTTTAACTCCCAGCCCTGGATCTTATATGGGTTTCTCACGCAACCTCATCGCCATTTCTAGTGCTTCAGCCTGGGTAGAAAGTTTATGTTGTGACAACACCATCCTCAAGTGCGATGTCAGAGATGCCACAAACCATGCGCAATGTTGTGCATCCGTGAGTGTCATATTAGCCTCACGGATCGTATTCTTTAGTCGTTGATCCAGATCCCAGGGGGTCTCACTTGGAAGCATCGCAATCTCTTTAAACCCGTTGATTGACTATGTCTCTGATTTCGACCGACTAGATTCTTTGTTCAACGCATTCTGGATCTCTGCTATCCCTGCATTTGGGTGGTCATTAGAGTGCTTGATATACCATGTCAACACACGATCTTGCAGCGCGCTCACCAATGTAGCATTTCTAATGTTGTCGTCCATGACCTCTTGCGCTTCCCACACTGCTCTTACCACGAACCAGAACTAGTATGTATCCTCATTCCCTACCCCTTTGAATACAGGTAGCTTGATCGCGCTCACCATGCTGAACTGTGGGGTTGGTGGAGGTGGAGTGGGTGGAGATGGAGGTGAAGGAGGTGAAGCGGGTGGTGGCGTGGGTGAGGTGGTAATTGCGGAATTCGCTACCTTATCAAATTGACCGCACTTCCTGGAGAGACCCGAGCGAGCTCTTCCTCGCTCTCTTGTGAAGGTGAAATTAAGGGACTGCTTCCTAATCCCCCGCTACCTTTGTAGATTTTTCCGCTTCGCATCGTTCCAAACATTAATGTATTCGCATAACCCGCTTTTCACATAACAACATCTTAATCCAGGTATTCAGAGATTTAATGTACTTACCTCACGGTCCCTTGAGAAAATGTCATTCTTCTTTGCTATAGTTCATGGTCGTGTCTACCACAAACTCAGTGATAAATCCCCTTATTATCTGGTTGAGCCAATGGTCCACAGTTCACGCGATCTTATCTTCTGATGCCTCTAGTCTGCGCACTAATTCCAGAGTCCACACTATCGGTTGGTCGAGCTTACACCTTCCCTGGTTGTCGGCTAACCTCGCGATCCACTCATATAGTTCAAAAGGAAATGATGCGAAGAATATCTCGTGGATTTCCATATACACGTCGCGATCCAGTCACCTTTTCTCGGATACTTGCAGAGTTCTGTTTTCCTCTATCGCGAACTCGTGAGTCTTCTTATCCAACCATTCTTCAATTTCCTTCTTTGTTGGGTTCCAGTGGCATGACATCAGACATCCCTTAGGCAGATCTCGGTCCCGACAATGGAACCATTTGATGGTTACGTGGGGCCTGACCCAAGTTCAACAGTGAGTTTAGCCAAGAAAATCCCAATACTACTGGCCCTTTCGGCAACAGTCCGCAGAGTGTGGACTGAGGTCTCACCCGAAGTAGTATGGGAGGGTGTTGGAACCAAGTTTCCACACCCTAGGGATGTCTTGATAAGGATTCCGAAGGTTCGCGATCCTAAACTGCGCACTGTGCTACTTCGCGTAGCTTTCTATTCTTTGCAACCCATGCACACCTTTGTGATTACCATATTATCCCGATCCGATCCTGACTGTGCTATTATATTATTGCTTTAACTTAGTTTATGCCGGCCCAATATTCTTTATTACTTGTTCAACATTCAGATTAGCGCGCGTACTCAAAAACAATATAAATGCATGAATATAACCAGAACATAGAAGTACAGATCTACAAACAAAAACACAACATTCTGAATCAATCTTATCTTTATTAATACTCAAGTTTAGTTACAAACCCAACTCTGCCCTGCGCACTCAACTGCAGGGGTTGCGCACTCAACTGCGGACTCTACTATGCCTTTGTGCACTCCGCTGCAGAGCCTCTTCCTACCACTACGACTCAATACCTTTAGATCTACTTCTATCTTCTAACCATGCCTTCACATCTATCTATTACTTCCAAAAACTCTGAGACCCCCTTTACACTTAGAGCCTCGCTCTATTTATACAATAGGCCGACATACTATACATTAAATTACATTATTTTAGGGCGGACAACCCTAAACTCTCGCACTCTATGCCCCATTTTGCGAGGTCTTTACATTACACTTGACCAAAACTTGGGCTTCAAGCCCCAAAAACATGCTATGGGGGGATCCGCTGCCCAACAGGAAAGTCTAAAATTTGAGGAGAATCCTAAAAAAAAATGTCTTTGGGTACTTATCTTCGGCCAAAAGGGTTTTGTCCCTTAAATCTACCATGAACCCTTTTGTCAATGTACAATGCCACCCATGGTCATTTAAAAGGAGAAAAACGTGATGAAGAAATCGGTTGAGCATGAGATAGAATTTGTCTAGGTGTAGATGACCAATTCCACTATATTCGTGTACCATGGTTACGAGAAACACCTGGAGGTAGTGCTTAGCAAGGGCGAGGTCAAGGGTTTGAATCAAAGAGGCAATATTTTCGATGAGCTAGGCCACTTGATTCTTGTCGGTGTTTCAAACATAGTAAAAGAGACCTTCTAGAGCTTCTTGAAGTCGAGATCAGAAATGTGGTTCTGGGCTTCAAGCCATCTCTTGAGAAGCTCGATTGTTGTGTGACAAGTCTTCTCTTCAGACGCTTTTACCATTATCCCACAGTGAATGCAGGATTTTGTAACTGAGTAATATCAATTGAATCAATCCAAGGGCCCAAGTTATTTCTATTGTTTAACACCCAAATCAACGACACACGAAGGCACAGGTGGCATGGAGGGGAGTTCTTCTTAGAGGAATGCCTTACAACATAATTATTATTATTAAAAATGTTTATGATGATAATAATGATGATTGCTAGTTTTTATTGAAGTTAATGTTGATTTATTACATTAAAAAAAGGGTGAAGATTTTTTTTTATATAGTTTTATTTATATGGTCAAAGAGATAGTTGAAAATGTTTCATAAATATCTATAGTTTTAGGGATTTAAAAGGTTAGGAAGGTTGATATTGTTATAAATATTTTGCAATTATTATTTAATGTGGGCATATACATGATATCTTGCAAGGTGTTTTTCATCCTCCACCTTCTTCGTATTACAAAAAAATATTACTACATTCATTTAATGGTGTTTTATGAATCATACACTGCCACTGTTATTTTAGCTATGTTGATTTTATTCTTTCATGCTATTTATAATAAAAAGAAATTTAATCTTCTAAATTAGAGTCAATGACCTAGTACAACTTGAGTGGCACAATGGGTTTTAAAATATGTGTTTCCTCATAAGAGCTTAAAGATTCAAAGTAGAGTATGTACACCTCTATCTTATACATGAATGTGGTGTGTGACCTTAAAATTAGATTTATATTACTATCATCTTCACTGTCTCTTATCCTCTAATTATTTATATCATAACAATTTACATTTATGCACAATGACCTCCTCCTCCATCCATAATGATTTAGCCAAGTCTTGACATCTTTATGCCAACCTTTCTAAGTCATGGATACCTTTCACTTGAGTTTGAAGTAATATTACGAAGCCGTTTGTATTTCATGTTGTTTTTTTTTGCTTGTACATCAATTACCTAGTCATAGCCACACTCTCAATGCAGGAAGGACTAGCTTGTATTGGGAGAACAAGATAAGGTGTATTGAGTTTATGAATTATAAACTTTGGGATTTGCTTGATATTTCTTTATGATTCTTTAGAGATTGTATAGGTACAAACATCAAATACATATAAGGTAATAGGATTGACAAGAGCCTCAAACAATTTTTTTCCTACAATAGAAATCGACTATTTTAGGATTATTTTCAAGACGAAATTTGATTTTCCACCCTCGATTTATTATTTTCTCAATACTGTAGTTTCAATTAAGCTTGTGATGAAGGTCTACTCCAAGTAGATATTTCTGTAAGTAACTTCCTTTAAGTTGTTATTATCATTACACAAAATTAAGATTGGTAATCTTTTTGTCTTCATTATCATAGCTTTGTTTTGTCATAATTCACTATGAGCCCAAGGCTAAAACAAAAATCCTTGAATATTCTTAATTGCTTTGTCTAGATCAAAGGTACAACTTGTCATAAAAACAATAATATAATTGTACACAAGAAAATTATTGTAATTGGAATAGTGTTAGTGCAACCTACTTCTTCTAATGTGTGTTAACTTGTCAATACAACTTTGCTTAACTTCTATATTACAACTTGTCATAAAAACAATAATATAATTGTACACAAGAAAAATGATAATTATTGTAATTGGAATAGTGTTAGTGCAACCTACTTCTTCTAATATGTGTTAAACTTGTCAATACAACTTTGCTTAACTTCTATATTACAACTTGTCATAAAAACAATAATATAATTGTACACGAGAAAAATGATAATTATTGTAATTGGAATAGTGTTAGTGCAACCTACTTCTTCCAATATGTGTTAAACTTGTCAATACAACTTTGCTTAACTTCTATATTACAATTAATTGTTTTCAACCAACCATTTGTATTATTGAACTTGGCAATAACATTCTTGTACATCATTTATCATAGAAAAGTCAACTTAAAATAGTTATTAGTACATTCATTTTAAATAATCCTATATTAAACTAGGTGGTTCATGGTTTAACCCTTTTATCCTAAATATTAGCTATATAATCCCTTATAACTTAGCTAAAAAAGGATTGATCATAATGATCATATAAATAGAGAATTTTCTTTTTTCCTTGTCTTAAAATAAGAACAATAAGATTTTGAGTTCATGTTTTAGTTAAACAATTTTCCATTGTAAAATTGAAGTAGTTCTAAACTTAAAAGAAAATATACAAAATATCTATTTTTTTATAACTTCTATTTCATAAGCTTTGATATGGCAATTTACATTTTACAAAACATTTATCCATATTCTATATGTTTTAAAATAAAAACCTAATACTTTGTAATACATGTTAAAATATGTCTTTAAAATAAAACATCTTCAAAATAATTAAACACTATCTCAAACATTCATAAACTTACAATTTTCATAAAACTTTTTAAAATAAAATATCAATAAAAAAAAATTATTACTTTTTCTTATTTTCCCAGTTAACTTCTCATATATTCGAAATTAATCTAAATATTATAATTAATTATTTGCTTGATCAAGAAAATATATAATACTATATATAATATAACTATAAATCTTATAAATATTTCATGATTAGATCCGCAAACAACATTCAATGCATATTAATAAATTTAAATTTTATTATATGTATTAAATATTATTAAAATTTAATAATATTAATAGACCCATTAGTAATCATTTAATAAAATCGGTCTTTGTCTGAAAGCTCCAAATTTGTCTTACTAGGAATCTTTTGGGAATCTGTCTTCCCTGGGCTTTGGGCTTTCGTCTGTATCATAGAATTGGAAAGGTCAAGTGATATCCTAACTCATACAAAAAATTAGGTCAGGATGAGAACTTAGATTGGCCGACTTTACCAACTGTGTACGAGAGACCCACCACATAAAGTTCAGACAACCCTCATTTTATGTATATACAGAGATATTTACCAACTATTTGAAATACCCCTCCCCTCATCTTCTTTTTCTATATTATATAGAGAGGGGTACTCTCCTTGCAGAGTATTATGATTATCACCGTAAAATTTAAAAATAATATTTGTTTTTGAATTATGATTACTAATCTAAAGTTAAAAAATGAGATTTATTTTTGAATTATGTTTTAGGTGATTCTTTCATTTTGAAAACCATTCCCATTCATCATTGTCATTATTGAACCAAACCTTCCTTGCACTACATATTCCTATATTAACTAAAAACATGAAATGGTGAAACCCGTGGTGGCATGTGTCACAAGCAAAAATGTTGATAAACAATATGTACATTGAAATCATTGAAAACATTACATTCCCATAAATTTAGGGCTTCCTTCTACAACTTTAGGCCTTCCTTCAATCGTTGGCGGAGTTGTTCGAGCACACCCTCACCCCACCGTAGTTTCGAATAGTCAACAACTGAAAGGTAGTTTAACAACATTAAATATTTTGCACCGGACAACTCTAGCATCTCATGGCATCCATCAACATCTAGCCTACTGAGCTTCTTGAGCTGTTCCAACCCCGAAATGCTCCTCAGCCTTTTGCATCTAGAAGCATTCAATTTCTCCAAAGATATCAACATCTCAAGATTTGACAGCTCCTCTAGCCTTACACACCCATAAACACATAGCTTCTTTAGCTTCTTGAGCTGTCCCAACCTCAGAATTCTCCTTAGCCTTTTGCATCCAGAAGCATTCAATTTCTCCAAAGATATCAACATCTTAAGATTTGGCAGCTTCTCTAGTCTTTCACACTCACTAATATTCAGATATTGAAGTTTTGATAAACCACAAAGCCCACATATTTGTGTCAATTTCTGTTGGAACTACTACACACCTACATGCGGACTCTTAGTTAGAGCATGGGACTACATGCAAGATTCCTTTTGCATGATTTACTCCTTGATTTTCTCCTTCTTTAACTCCGCAACTGGTTAGTTCTTTTACATGATTTACTCCTTGATTTGCTCCTTCTTTAACTCCGCAAAAGGTTAGTTCTTCTGCATGATTTACTCCCTGATTTGCTCCTTCTTTCACTTCGCAACTGGCTAATTCTCTCCGGAACTTGTTGTAGGTGTTGAGTCTTTTCATTGATCACCACTATGGTGCATTACCTTGGGGTCTTCACCCAGTAATGCTATATCATGAGCATTGTAACCTATTTTCTAATGAATCATTCTTTTGTTCTTTCGATTTTCT
>APFE031255931.1:26666-42166 GCA_000404065.3 Pinus taeda | reverse complement strand
TATATGCACAACCTTTTTATATGGACATAGATATGGAATGTTGCATATACAGAAGATGACTTCCATATCTATGTGCATATATAGAAGTTGTGCATATACAGAAGCTATCTTTTGTATATGCATGCTTCTATATCTATATGCATATATAGAGGTTGTGCATATATAGATGTCATATTCCATATAATCACACTTCCATAAATATGTGGATATACATAAGCCACACATATAAAGAAGTTATCTTCCATATATGTGTAGATTTTGTATATGCGCACACACACACACACATATGGAAGATAGCTTATGTATATGCTTAGCTTCAGTATATGACTTTTTTTTATGTGCATCTTCTATAACATAGATATGGAATTGTGCATGTACAGAAGATTGCTTCCAACTATGCGTAACATTTGTATATGCACATATATATGTAAGCCAACTTTCATATATGCATGCTTCCATATCTACGTGCATGTATAAAATTGTGTATATACAAAATTTGTGAATATACGGAAGACATCTTCCGAAAATGCACACTTCCATATATATGTGTATATATAGAAAATGCACATATACAAAAGTTTCCATATATGCACATTTCCATATATATATGTGCGTATACATAATCCACACATATGAAGAAGTCATATTTTGTATATGTGCAGATTTTATATATGCAAACACACACACACACACACACACATATATATGGAACCGTGCATATATAGAAGATTGCTTCCGTATATGCACAACTTCAGTACATGGCTTATCTGTATGTGCATCTTCTATAACATAGATATGGAAATGTGCATATATGGAATATCACTTTTATATATGCGCAACTTATGTATGTGTAGATATATATATATGGAAGTCATCTTCCATATATGCACAATTCTGTATCTATGTGCATATAGAGAAGTTATGCATATATATGGTTGTGAAGTTGTGAATATATATATATATATATATATATATATATAATTAATATAATATATAAGCATGTGTGTGTGTGTGCGTGCAGAAGTCACACATATATGGAAACAATCTTCCATATATGCATAGTTCCATATCTATGTTATAGAAGATGCACATATACTGAAGTTGCACATATATGGAAACAATATTCCATATATGCATAAATTTGATCTATTCATACAAAAATATTACTCGCAGATCTAAAATCTATATACTTTGCATAAACTAATGTACCTAAAATGTAATTAACTATAATTGCATTCAACTATGAATTTGGATCTGCAACACAAAAGTAAATAATAATTGCATAAATTAAAGTACGAAAGGTAAGCACATATATCTTCCTTCAAAATATTCTTTATTAACTTTATATCTTCAGAGTTACAATCTTCTTTCCCTACGCACACAGTTGCAGACTTATTAAAGTCTCCACGCACACAGTTGCATGAGCCTACCCCTTCGCTCTAATATAGAAAGATATGACAATACAGGCTTAAGCGATCAAAAAATGATGACTGCCTTTGACTTACTAAGACAACCCTTTATATATATTTTTCCCTTACAATACGATGGTCCGCAAACCATGGGAAGACTCAAAACATTCAAATTAATCCCATCCCTTTAAAAAAGATTAGGCTTTAACTTGCCCTAAATCCCATGTGACTCCTGAAACACTTGTGAAGTGCTTTCAAAATGTGTGTTATTTACAAATCTTTGACCTAGGGGGACCCTATCCAACAGGCCCCCAACCCAAAGACGTGACTCGTCCCGAATCACTCAGTTGGTACATCCTGATTATTTTCTTTGAGACCACTATATGCATCCTTCAAAGTTTAAAGTGTCTTTGTGCACTGCATGGTGGCCTGTCGTACTTCCTCTACTATATTTTCTATCGTCGACCCTATTGTTGTCAGACCGATGGTTCTTTGCATCTACCTTAGGTTCTTCATTTTTCTCTCCATTGTTTATGAAAGTTGAATGGCTTCCTCGGCCCATGGTTGCATCGGTGTTGAAATGATCTCCTCTTTTCATCGTAGCTCATCAATCTGTCCTTGCAAAATTTTTCCCTCTTGGAGACGGGAAAAGCGTTGCGTAGGTGCTAAGGTCTGCATTATCACTTTGATCTCGTCACACTTTTTCTACATATCATGGATCTCTTCCTATATCTTCTATACATGTGGGTCCTCCTCCAACGACGTCCATATCTCCATAATGTCTTCAAATATCTAACTACATTCCTTGACTGTAGTCGCTATATCTTCCATAGCAACCTTGATGTCCATTGTGCACTATTCACGAACCTCTAGCAGAATTGTCGACTGCAGCCTCATCTATAACTCTATAACCTTTATTTCTAGCTCGAATTTGACTCTTTCAAATTCATCGTTTCGTCACTTTGAAATGAAACAACCAATGCAACCAAGTAAGTATTCTAGCTACTATTTGAATTCTCCGCAAGTGCTTTCTTATGAACAACAAGAGAGAACTATTGAAAGGCAACTCCCATGAAAACTTGTGAATAGATTCGTTGAATACTATGGATTCTCTATCCATCTCCATAAGGATCTAAAAATCGATGCACACTGGGACTTAGCTCATCCAATGGATTACTTCTCTTCTCTTCATACCATGAACATAAACTTTGATCTAAGCTTTGTGATGAGACTCCTGTTGAAAATGACAAAGAAACCGATTGCCGGATCAAGTTTGTATCAATACTTTTGTCAAGCTCACAAATAGGAGAAGGACTTTGACTACAGACATTATCCAACACATCAGCTATTGGATCATGAAAAACTTGAAAAGATTGCTACAACCCATTTTCTATTGTTTCCGATGAGATTACGTGATTTCCTACAAGCTGTTCATCCTTTGCTGAAAATGTAATATGCAAATTTTCCTTCAAAAACTGAAATGATTCAAAACAGAAAGGTACATAATCATCTTTCATCATTTGATCATACGTGCCAGCTTCCAAGTCTTCATCTGCAACTTGACAATCAATGGCATTCAGGGGCTACAAATATGGATATGAGAAGTCTTGAACAAGGTTTTCATTGCCCTTAAGATGGTCCAAATCAAGACTTGTCGACAGTTGATTTCTGATTACATGAATGTTGTCTCTAAGGAACCGAAACGAAGCAAAACAAGAAGGCAAAGATCCTTCACTTACTTCAAAATTTGATGCACTTTCCTCGTCACTATCATAGTTGATATGCATCGGTTGATCATTGTACTCGAGCTGCTGAAAGTGAATTTCCTCCTTCCACAAAATAGCTGCTGATTTTTCTACAAGATTAGCTTCTGTTTGGAGAACATAATCATCATCATACTGATCAAACTGAGGCAAATCGTCAGTATAAAAGACATCATCAAGCATACATGTCATACCAACAGATCTCTCTTCTCCAAGATGATATATAAAACAATCATTATCAGATCTATGACAACTAGGATAAGAAATAAAATGTTTTGGAGCAGCCATTTGTTCTTCTTCAATCAGTGAGCGATGGGCTTGAACACTATACTCATTCCTTGAGGTGATCCTTTGCATCATCTCTTCCACTGCACTTGCCAAAATGTCAAGCTTTACCTCTAGAGATGTCGATTCCTCTAGATCTATGTTCTTCATTTCTTCTTCCTTCAACTTTGCCCTTCTGATTAGCAAATGAACCTCTACATCTACTGCACGGTTCTACATTTCTTCAAGTGTTGCAAGGTTCCTTTCCCTTAGCTGAAACTCCATTTTCGGATCAAAGGCACCCGGGTAGTGCAAGAGAGCGGATCCAAGAGGAGGTCCTATATTAACAGGCATCGAATAATAAACTTAGTTAAATCTGGCAGAAAATTGTTGTACTGTCTCTCCTAGTTGTCTTTTGAGCTGGTTATACTCTTCTATAATCAAGAAAGGGTTTTGCCTTACTACCCACCTGTCGAGGAAAACTTTGATGAACTACTGGAAATCTGAGATTCTCGCATCAGGCAGGGTTTTGAACCAACTCTTGACTTTGCCTTGCAAAGAAAGAGCAAAAAGCCGAATTTTGACATCCTCTTCATCAACTTCAAAAAGATCAAGAAAAGACTCAAAATTTAGTACGTGTCTCTCAACAGTGATGTTGTGGCATTCACCATAAAATCTTGGTAGATATAGGTCATGAGTTTTAGGGAAAGCATGGGATATACGAGGTAAAATCAGAGGCTTGTATCGATCTGGAATTTTACAAGGTAGTGGAGTATGTACAGAAGCTGTAGAATTAGTCTTGGTCTCTTGAGGCTCATCAGTTTGAAGACGGTCATCACAAGATTCAGAAAAAGGGTCTTGATCAAGCTCAACGACATGAAATTCCTTGGTATTCACAAACTTCAAAGGGAAGGAATCAAATGCAGGTCGAGGATCTTTTCTCAAATACAATACACTTTGCAAAGCCTTCTTGACATTCTCGGGAAAAGAGAAGAAATAATTTATAACAAAGAACAAAATGCCTTGGATGAAATTCCAACTTGAATACCTGATCTGTCCATATTGTCCTTTCATGTTTTTGTTAGTCAGGTTCATCCTCCAATGGAGCCCTTGGATTTGATCTCGAAACTGATTTGGAATCACCAGGTGAATGATTTCAACCTTGTTGTGTCTGATCGTTGTTCACCATCAATAATCAGATCTAACTTGATGCATGTATTGGGGCAATTTGCAAGTCAGATGTTTAGCTTATAAGACTAGACCGAAGATTGACTGAAGCAGCTTTTATCTACTTATGCACTCACAAAGCAATGTGTAGATCGAAGGCTACCTGGCTAATCTTCAGGCTACGCCTGTAGTTTATAAAACGAAGAGCACTAACAAACAAACAATTTCTTCCCCAGTATGGTCGCCACTATGTTAGGGCCTAAATCTACCTCAAGCTGAGAAAGGTAGGATCTAGGATAACATCAAACCATTCTTAATCTGGTACCTAGCCCTACCAAGTCGGGAGAGGGCTCTCTCCTTGTCAATCTCAACAAAAAATGATCAATGAGGCTTGAGATGACTGATGTGATGACTGATTTTAGGAAGTATCCCCCCTGCACAAGGTTTGGAGTAGTGCTAAAAAAAATATTTGGGCAGTCTTTTGGTTCTTTTTTTAGCATGTATTTTTTATTTTATTTTAGCATTTTTCTAGCACATGGTGGTTTTGCACATGGCTTTGTAGATTTGGCCAAAAGAAATATGGTTGTATTACAATCCACCTTAATTGATTGATGGTTTATGAATATTATGACATAGACATATCATATTATAACATTGTAAAGAATAAATATGAAAAGTCTTGTTGGTTTTCTTGTTTTTGGGTTTCCATGATAAAATATTTATGTTAATGTGTGCGTTTTCAATTGAATCTTTTGTATTTTAATTAAGAATTTGTTTGCAGAAACTATCTGTGTAGGGTTAAAATCTATAGTTATCTTTTTATCTTCCCACCTTCCACTTCTTCTTCTTCCCCTTGGAATCTTTTTGATGCTCTTTCTCTTCCAAACCACTTCACTAACCTTTATTTTGGCCTTTGTTTTCCAATAACTATGCTTGTACACATGCCTCATCCATTATTCTTAACTTGAAAAGCATCATTTTCTCTCACATATGGCTATGTTAACCCTCTAGATACTTAAGGAGTTTTTGACAGTGTTGGATGTTGACAACATACAAGGCGTCTCCCCAATGTGAAGTCCCAATTAGACCTCACATTTTTTGGTGTAGGATCCCCATCCATATATAAGCTCCAACCAGCATTGCAAGTGATCTTGAAAGAATGCCTTGGATACAAAATGTACACAATATTTTATGCACATAACTTTTGGGTAGCAAGTATGTATGCTTTGAGAGGCATCAAGTGTAAGGTGTAAAAGGAGCTTCCATGCGAGAGAGATAAGAACAAGCCTCTAATAAAAAATTACTATTACTATCCCAAGAGAGACCCACGAGAACAATGAGAAGATTCGTTGATTAACCTAAAAATAGTTCACAAGATAACAACAAGCATATAAACACATAACAACACCCATTCAACAATATCCATATCTAAAGCAACAAAATATTTCATTATCTTTAGTATGTGTAACACAACATATACCGCAAACATCTAAAGAATAGTCTTACAACACTTATGATACATGCATGAAAGATTGTTGGCTCCACGATCTTTTGATGATTAATGAAATATCCAAGTACATTGTTACATTGATGAAACACTAGCTCCAATAGTGGAACATGATGCTACAACTTGCTTCTCCAAAAGAATGATCTTCTCCCTTATGCACAACTAGAGAAGCCAAGGCCAAATCTATAAAGCTAGGTGCAAGCCATTTTCTTGAGTTATGAGGGCTTATTTATAACAAATGGTAATGAATCTTGAGTTTCTTCATGACTCTTTGACTTCCATAACTTATGGGCTTCTATGTAACTCTTCATATTCTACATATGTCTCGTCATATTCCACATGTGTCTCTTGGACTTCTTTTACCTTACATTATTAAAAAAAGATAAAATTACATCAAAATATTGGCTATATAGGAAAACAACTCTAGTAAGACAAAACATTCCTCATGAAGGAGGAAAGGACAAATCAATATCTTGAGCATGGAGTTCATTTCTGATGTAGGAGTGTCATGCTCTAAAATTTGTCACGATAACTTTTAACTTTAATTGGAAGCTCTACAACATATCACATATTTACCTCTAAAGTATCTAATAATATGGATTTGGAACTAGACTATATGTTATTCCAAAGCCAAGATATCTTCATGTGAACTTTAGTTGGCACAATTGAATATTGTAGAATAATATTCTTGGTGATCTCCAAGTCTTCTTGATTTGTTTCTTGCTTGATTTGTTCCATAAATTATTTTATCTCTTGCATGATGACATCCTTGCCTCTTATTTCTCCAAGTGAACCCACATAATGAACTTTATGTTTATGTTCCAAGGACTCTAAGCCACTATGCAATCAAAGATAAGAAGCTATGGTGTTGGTCGCTTGTTCACTAAGGTGGGTGTAGTTCTAAGTATGTAGTCTCAACTATGCTCTATCCACCTCAACGGCTATATTGTCCTTCTTGACCAGATTCTTAGGAACATTTGGACACTTGAAACCCCAATCTTGTATCAAATATACACCTTTTCTCGTAACCTTTAGAAATTTCATGATCTCTTGATATTGTAGTTTTTAACGCCATACAAAAACAACTTGCATACGTATTATAAAAATAGAAAATAAACAATGGCAAGAGCATAAAACATAAAATAGATATGCACGAAGATTTTCCCTTGGATCCAAAACTGGAACTACCAGATTGATTTTTCATTCTATTCCTTTCAATTTTACAATACATATATATGCATGTCGAAGCATCCATAAACCACAATACATTAACCTGGATTAGAACATAATCGTAGTTCCCTTGACCGAGTCTACAAAATACAATGGACAAAAAACCATCATGCCCAAAACCATGTGAAAAATCCATGCAGAAAACCATAGATAGGTCCGCCCACCTAATATAGGGTCCAAAAAAAATTTCCCAGGGTGCTGCTGAGGACCTTATGTAGGGGAGCTACTGCCCCCTTTGTCAACGCCCAGTGCAATGTATAGGGGGTGCTACTACCTACCCATGAGTGGGGTAATTGTGAAAAGAATATAACACAAACCAACATTCTCCCACTTGTTGTTTTCTTTCCCCGGGGGGGCCACAGGAGAGCTTAGTCATTGATCCAGCCTTGTAACTCCCATCGTTTCTCTACACCAAGAGAACTTCTCAGTGCTCACATAATTTGTCAATGCATCTGCAGTATTCTTCGAAGTGTCCACCTTTACCAGCAACACCTTTTTGTCCTCAACCATATCCCTCAAAAAGTGATATTGAACATCAATGTGCTTTGTCTTTAAATGATAAGCAAGGTGCTTTGCCAAGAAAATTTCACTTTGGCTGTCACAGTCTATCTTTATAGCTTGTTGTACTAACCCCATACTTGAACACAATATTTGCAACAAACTACTTCCTTGCTTGCATGAGTGGTGTATTCTGCCTTTGTAGTTGAAAGTGCCACTACAGACTGTCTCTTACTCATCCAACTGACTCCACCTCCAAATAGGTTAAAAACATACCCAATTGTATATCTTCTCTGATCTAGATCTCCAACCCAGTCTGCATCAACAAATCCATAGATGTCCAAAACTTTGTCCAATCTTGCTCTTCCTCGTTAGCACAAACCATAATCACTAGTGCCACACAAATACCTGAAATCCCGTTTCACTATTGTCCAATTCTCATTCCCTAGTTTTGACATAAACCTTCTCAATACTCCCACTGCATGTGCAATGTATGGTCTAGTACAAACCATTGCATACATCAGGCTACCGGCTACACTTTCATATGGAACATGGGACATGTCCTCTTCCTCTTCTTGTGTCTTCGGACACTATTGAACAGATAAATTTGCACCCACAGGAATAGGAACCTTCATCGGTTTACTATCTTGCATATTAAACCTCTACAATATTGTCTCGACATACATCCTATCGTTTAACCAGATCTTCCTCTTTTCCCGATATCATTTAATTTCCATGCCCAAAATATAGTTTGTAGCACTAAGATCTTTCATGTCGAATTTCAAGGACATTTGGGTCTTCAAATATTGGATAATTTTTTTGTCATTTCCAACCAGCAACATATCATCCACATATAAGACTAGATAAATAACACGGTCACCAATTAATTTAAAATAGACACAGTGGTTTTCTTTGCTTCTGGTGAAGCCAAGTCCCCGTATAAATGTATCAAATTTATGATACCACATTCTTGGTCATTTCTTTAACCCATACATAGACGTTTTTAACTTGCATACAAGTTATTTATTACCCTTCACTGCAAAGCCTTCAAGTTTCTTCATGTAGATCTCTTCTTCCAGATCCCTGTGAAGAAATGTTGTCTTCACATCCATTTGTTCTATCTCAAAATCAAAATAATCAACAACAAATAAAAGTAATCTAATAGAAGCTACCTTGGCAACATGAGAAACAATATCACCAAAATCAATTCCCGGCACCTAGGAAAAACCTCTTTCTACCAATCAAGCTTTATATTTCTCCACCTTGCCTTTTTTATTCATGTTCTTCTTAAACACCTATTTGTTGCCAATGGGTTTCCTTCCAGCCGACAACTCCATCAGATCCCAAGCCTCATTTTTGTGCAAAGATGCCATTTCATCAACCATGGCCTCTTTCCAGAGTTTTCCATCCTCTGAATCTACTGCCTCCCTCACAGTTCTGGGATCATCATCAGTATAGGTGCACAATATGTGCTAGAAGTTATTCGATATGTTGTTATGTAACTGTTAGGATCTAAATTAATATGGAGGTGTCTTTTGTTAATTATGTTAGAGTTACAATCCTTGGAGTTATTAGCTAATTTCTTGGAAGTTTAATCTCTATCTAATGAGTTCATGGATGATATGAGAGTGATCCTACTTGTATTAGATTGTTTTGGGATTTTTGGTCTTGACTCTTTATGCTGCAACTTCTAATTCAATGATCCAAATACCCTGTAAGTCTTCAAAAATCGCTTAAAATATCAAAACAATCACATGAGAAAGCAGTGTAAAATAGGCTTATTAGCAGTCAAAGGAGTGATGCACAGGAGCCGCCGGATCTCGCCGATCAACGGTCCAGATCCAATTGGAAAATTGTAATCGGCAAAGGCTATCGGAGGCTATTGGAGGCAACTATATGGGAAGCGCAATAGCAGCGCAATCAAACGAGAGCTGTTGATCTATGTGCACAGATCAACAGTCCAGAGTCAATTGCTCTATCGCATTGTTGATATATATATATATATATATAATATATATATTTATATATATTATATTATATATATATATATATATATATATATATATATATATTAATTTATATATATGGACTTAACCACGGCCCGAGAGGATCAGTGTCATGCGATTGCGATATCGCAATATTTCATTAGAGCTATGCATAGGAGCGGGGTCGATTATGACTAAGACTGCGATAGACCAGACCCGATAAAAATATAAATGCTATTTCATAAGATTTGAGATCCGTCAAATGGCATTTTTTAAATGTATTTTCGCGTATTTTGTTTATTAAACAAAATACAATTGGAGCGCCGATGCGATGACAAGTGGACCCGAAAGGGTTTGGGAATGAAAATGAATAATATTTCAAATCTGCCCTAAAGCCATTTTTACGGGATTTTAATGTTTTTAATGTATTCCACAAAACAAGTGGGATTTTGGGAGGAGAAAAAGCGGTAAATGGTTTGGGCCGGGCTCCGCCCGAGCCCATACATTGGCTACCACATGTCCAGACCGAGGAGAGAGAAAACCACACTTATCGGGTGGTTAAACCCCGTATGAAAGGGCCACCTGAAATGAACCACAACCCTTAGATCTGGGAGATCCCAGATCAACGATGGAGATGTTATGTCGACATAAAGGTAGGTCCGATAGGAGTATAAGGAAGAATTATGGATGTTTGAAGTTCGATGAACAATGTTTTGGCAGACTTTTCCTATGTTTGAATGCATTTCTCTATGTAAATAGAGAATGGCCATTTCATGGATTTCAAAGGCATGGTGCACTCATCCATTGCATAATAAGTGTCCACCTCCCCAAAAGGCATTATGCCATGATTGCTAATGCTTAGAAAAGGGATTCGAGCGAACAGAGGCAGGGAGATAGAAAGCCGAGAAGAGGAAATGAACAGACAGTGTCGATTGTATTTAAAGCCACATATAGAGAGCAAATGGAGGCAAGTAGTATTGGAGGAGGTGCTGAGACAGAGCAAAGACATAGATAGAGAGTGATAGAGAGAGTTTGTGTACTTAGAGAGGCTTGAGGGGTTCAAGAAAAACTCTTGCTGTTGTATCTGTTCTGTGTTGAGACTCAAATTGAGCTCATACTGTTGTAAAACTCTGCTTCTGAAGACATAATAGAGAGGTCACCACAGAAGGTTGGACCAGGAAATGTAGCCCAGGAGTGTTATGTGAACTCCTTATTAAATTTGTTGTGTTTATGTGTGTTGTCTATTATGCTTCTTTATTGATTCATTGTCTATGTATTTCACAATCTTATCGATCCATTGCATAAAGTAACATAGGAAAATCCATGCACATGAGTCTGTAATATCTTAATAATTGTCTAAGATCTCATTTTTAGATCAAGTGGTATTAGAGCTTTAGGTTTGCTAAGGTTAGACAAGCTTGTGATGGATTGATGAATGCTAACTAGGTCAAAGCTCAAATTAGGAGAAGGACAACTGATTGAGGCTAAACCAAAAATTGGAAGAGTTTATCCTAGGAGGGAGATGACAAAAGAAATTCCCTTGGAATCAGACTCTCAGTTCATGGACAGTTTCATGACCATGAGAGCCATGGAAGAAGAAATGTACCGAGAATTTAAGAAAGGCTGAGGGGAAAGCCCTTCAAGATCTCAAACAGGCAAAGGAGTAGAGGAACCTCTTCTAGTTGCCCATTCAGAAGGCAAAGGGAAAGGGGAAGAACCTCCTCCATCAACACCTCCTTCTAGCCCTGAAAATAAAAAGAAGAAGACTTATGTGACTAAATTAGATGTAAAATTTGATTTGCCAATATATGATGGAGAATTAAATGCAGAAAAGCTAGATAACTGGATTAGACAGATTTATGTATATTGCAGGGTGAAAAGCATCGATTCAGAAAGGAGAAAGATTCAACTAGCTAGCCTTTACCTTAGAGGAACTACCCTAGTGTGGTGGGAAGGCAGGACAAAAGCTGATTTGAAGAAGCATGGTAAAATTATTTCTACCTGGAGTGAATTTGTTTCTGCCATTAAAAAACAATTCTATCCACTATCTTATATGCAACAAGCCATGATGAATTGGAAAACTCTTCACCAATTAAAGGCGCAAAGTGTACAAAGCCATACCCAGGAATTTAGGAAAAGAGCCTTAATTCTAGGCATTTCTCTAGACTCACCTGAAACTTTACTGAAGTATATAGGTTGTCTACATAGCTATTTGAGGCACACCATTCTCATGTTTAACCCCACTAGCATAGATGAGGTATTTGTTTAGGCTACACACATAGAGGCTAGAGCAAGAATGTGAACCCAGAGATTGGGGGATCATCAAAACCCACTGCAAGCAAGAACAAGGAAAAGAAGAAGCAGAAATGGAAAGAGAGGAAGGCAAACACTGTACAAAAAAACAAACCTTCATGCACTCACTGCAAGAAGGATGGACATGATGATGAAAATTGATGGTCTTTGCATCTGGAGCTAAAACCGAAGAAGTTCGATGGCAAGAAGAAGAAGACAGATGCTGCTATATAGAAATATTTTGGGTCAAACTCAGGTGATGAAATAACAATCACAACTACAGGTATAAAAGGTTATCCGCTTTAGACAATGCAGAGAACAAGAAGCAGGTATAGGATTTGCTCGACAAAGGGTTCGTAAGACCAAGCACATCACCATGCAGATCTCCAATCGTGTTGGTGAGAAAGAAAGATGGTTCGTGGAGGATGTGCATTGATTATAGAGAGATGAATAAAATAATGATCAAGAATCGTTATCCCCTTCCTCGCATTGATGATCTATTGGATCAGCTGAAAGAAGTTGTTTACTTTTCAAAGTTGGACTTGCGTAGTGGCTACCATCAGGTCAGAGTAGCAGAACCAGATGCATGGAAGACTACTTTCAAAACAAAGCAAGGGCTGTATGAATGGCTAGTTATGCCTTTTGGCTTAACTTATGCTCCTACCACTTTCATGAGAGTTATGAATGATGTACTCAGGCCTTTTTTCAGTAAAACATGGGAAGAACATTTGAAGCATGTAAAGCAGAATCTAGATGTTTTGAGAAAAGAAAATCTCTATGTTAAGTTATCAAAATGTGAATTTGGAAAAACATCTTTGAATTATTTGGATCATATTATAGGGGGTGGTGAACTTAAGATAGATCCCTCTAAGGTTGAATTCATTGTGAACTGGCCTAAACCCAAATCTGCTACAAAATTTAGAAGCTTCCTAGGAGCAACACAATATTGGAGAAAGTTTATTGCTAACTTTTCCTTGATTGCAGCTCCCTTACATGCTTTGACAGGATTGAACAAGGTGTTTCAGTGGGGAGGCAAACAACAGAAATCCTTCGACACCTTCAAAGAAAAAATTAGTACAGCACCAGTACTAGCATTGCCAGATCTGCAAAGACCATTCGAGATTGATAGAGATTTCAGTGACTATGCCATGGGAGCAGTGTTGATGTAACATGGTAAACCCATATGTTATCATTCTAAGACATTTAATTATGCAGTAGTTAATTATCCCACATATGATAAAGAATTGTATGCATTAGTACAAAGTGTGAAAAGGTGGAAAAATTACTTAATGGGCAAAGAAACATTTATACACACTGATCATCAGCCACTTCAGTATTTGCACTCACAAACTAAATTGCAGCAATTAAGACACTATAGGTGGATGGGTTTCCTACAGCAGTTTCATCTAGTCATCAGATATAAGAAAGGCATACACAATAAAGTTGCAGATATGTTGTCCAGACCAATCATAAATGCATCTACTATACTTAAACATAATTCAATATTTCATGAAAACTACATTGAACAATATGCTCAAGATGTAGATTTTAAAGATGTATTTGCAACTTTAAGTCATGGAAAACAAGCAAAAGAATTGGATTATCATGTTAAGGACCATCTCTTGTATCATTTGGGAATGTTATGCATTCCACGAATCGAAAGGGTTAACATAGTCCGAGAAGCACATACTTCTCTAATATCAGGTCGTTTTGGTGTAAGTAAAACAGTTTCACAATTGCAAAGATTCTGTTATTGGCTAAGAATGCATGAGACAGTTTCTAGATATATTAAAGCATGTACCATGTGTGATAAAAGCAAGCCCAACAATAGAAAACTAGGCTTGTACACTCCACTTCCAGATCCTTCTCATCCTTGGGAAAGTGTGTTGGCTTATAGGGGCCTGACCCAGGTTCAGAAGTGAGTTAGGCAAACAAATCTCGCACTACTGGCCCTTTCGGCAACAATCCGTGGAGCGCGGACTGAAGTCCCACACGAGGTAGTATGGGAGGGTGTTGGAACCAGGTTTCCACACCCTAGGGATGTTTTGATGAGGTTTGGAGAGGTCGTGATCCAGTATTTCTCGCTTGCACTACTCCGCGCAGATGTCTGACCTTCGTGTAGCCCCTGTACTGAGGCGAAGAGCCGCTCTCTAGATCCCTTACCCATAGTAGGTTATTATTATAGATCTAACTTAATTCAGTCATGTTTATTAATCATTCAATATTTATGATAGATGCGCGTAAACATTAACCTTACAAAAAGATGCATAAACCATAACAGAAGAACAAACACTCAGATCTGCGAGCAGATGCACTATATTTCAAAAACGCTTATCTTTTATTAATCTTCTGTTCCAGTACAATCCAATTCCAACTTGTGCACTCAGCTGTAGGGGTCCGCACACACAACTGCGGACTCTACCAGGCCTCTGCGCACACAGCTGCAGAGCCTACTCTTACTACTGCCAACCACGACACAGACTTACAGACTCACCGTGAATATCACCTTTAGAAACCCATACACTTAAGATGAAAACTAGTCAAAAACTACCTCTACCCTTAGAGCCTCGCTCTATTTATACATTCCCATGGTCCACGGACCATGGGTAGGCTGACCCATTCTATATTAAATTACAATATTTTAAGCGGACAACAATTTGACTTGACTCATTATAATTCGCAGTCCACGCACTTGGGGGAGCCTTTACAATACTAATACCCAAAATTGTGGGCTTTAAGCCCTAAATCCGTTACGCGGGGGATCTGATGCCCAACAGGCCCCCAACACAATCATCATCACTCGTCTCGAGTCACTTAGCAGGTGCAGTGATCGTCGCTTAGAGTCCATCCGGAAACATCTGCGCTTTGCTTACGTCTGCAACTCATTCTTCCGTTGTCTGCTGTACCCGTTGTGCGCGTATCTTTGATGCTTCATCAGCTGATCTAAAATTGATCTAAGACAAACAATTAAGGTATTACAGACTCATGTGCATGGATGTGCCTATGCTATTTTGCGCAACGAATCCATAATATTGCAACACAAGCACTAAAGCAATTAGGGAAAACATAACAGGCAAACATATAAACACAACAAGTTTAATAAGGAGTTCACCCAATACTCCTGGGTTACGTCTCTCGGTCCAGGATTCAGTGGTGGCCTCTCTATTATGTTTTCAAAGCAGATTTTTTACAACAGTGAGCTCAATTTGAGTCTCTCTCAACATACATAAATTGGCAAGATTGTACTTGGATCCCCTAAGTCTCTGGAGTACACAGACTCTCCTTACTGAAATTCGACCTCTATTGGTTGAGCCCAATCTAAGACTCATACATGATAGGCATATACAGAGGAGTTCGCTTGAACCTCTCAAGCCTTCTCTGGAGC
>APFE031255931.1:0-12158 GCA_000404065.3 Pinus taeda | reverse complement strand
CTATATATAGAGATGTGAAATTTATCTATAATATAAATAATATTATTAATAAACACAATAGATGCATTTTAAGTGTGCATCTACCAAGTACCTAGATCACATTATCACATTAATAAATACATGTTATTCATCAAATTATAAATATTTTATTGACCTAACTAACATCTACAAATATACAAGCATCGGTAGAGATCATAATACTATGTGATATCATTGAATGTTCGTTTATAAGGTATGACTATGGAGCCAACTTCATAGAGGTACAAAGTGAAGTTTGATATAAGGACATTTTAAGAGTTCAACAAATATTAAAAAAAATAATTTATGATTAAAACTGGTTTGCAAAAAAATAAATGAAAATTTTATCAAGTATCAACAAATTTCCAACATAATTACTTTTAAAATATTTTTGGTAATTCTGAGTAAAATGAGCATGGAAACATAATTTCAAAAACTTTACGTAACTTTCATAACTATAAAGTGTCAATGTAATGTGAATTAACTTGCTATATGTTTATATTTTTTTTGGAATTGAATAGTGATGTATAATATAATGGAAATCATATTAATGCCAAGGATAGACAACTACATGTGGGCGCGCAAAGTGTCACGCCCCCAAGCCTATGGTAGTCTTCCAACCGTGCTAGGCGAGGTGCGGCACTACCAACCATTTTCTTTTCACCAATACTTATGATTGTAGACTACGCCTTAACATTCCATACTTAGTTTTATTTTCGTTACCAAGTATTATTATGTTTCCTTTATACCAATGAACACCCATAAACATTCATTATCAATACATTATACAAGAGAAATGCACAACATTATAAAGGGAGGGGCAACTCCCTGCAATATGAGTCTGCCCGATATCAATATATTATACAATCTTCACTTTTACAAAGTATAAGCTAAGTCCTTAGGAAACCCCAAATTTATACTTAGCCAAATTTCCAACTTCGGCAAACTCGGTTGCCCAGCTTGTTGGCACCTTTGCACGGTCGCCACACGACTCTCCAACCCGTCGTTCGCCTTGTCGCACGTCTTCCTCGGTTCGCACTTCATTTGGTCCACAGACGCCCAAACCGTGTATACCTGCCCACACACAGTCCCACTTGCCAACCCTTGGCAACTGCCCAAATCATGTGAAACAGCACGTAGTACCGCCTGCCCAACTCTACGACCTCTAGTTCCAACCTTCGTCTCCACCGCACCATCGTGCACGACATGCCCACACCCGATCGCCCATCCGCACGCCCTCACCGTGTAAACCAATTCTTCATTCAACGGACGCCCTACGTGGGCCACTCGTCGTGCACGCCTGCATGGACGCCCTCAGCCGGCCACCCGTCGTGCACGTCTACCCGGACGCCCTCACGGTCACTTGCATGCCCAGCTCGTTCACCCACCGTGCAGCCCTGCACGGACGCCCTCACCTGGTCACCCGTCGTGCACGCCTACACGGACGCCCTCACCCGGGTCGCCCATCGTGCAGCCCTGAAAGGGTGTCCGCCCGGGTCGCCCGTCGTGCAGCCCTGCACGACAACTTCGCCCAACTCAAACTTCCGCTCCGCCTTCGCCCTGCGTCCAAGTCTTGTTGAGAGATGATGATCGATGAACGATGGTGGAATGAGCTCCACGCTCACCCAATATATACCAAGTTTAGGGCGTAGTCCTGGCTGCCCAGTCAACTCGCCCAAAGCCCCTACTCCATCGCAAACTCATCCAAAATGCATGTCGGCTCCTCACAATCATGGGTCGGCCTCCATACATGTTAACACATGCTCCTATGTGTATAAACAGCTCGCCCACCCTTGCATAATACACTGCACACTCAAGAGAGAGCTCGCCCATCTCATAACCACAGTCATTCAGCTCAACCGAACGCTGTTCGTTCAACTTGCCCACACGCATGCACTGTCCACCCGCGCACCCAGGAACTGCAGGTCATTACATCCTCCTCCACGTGAAGTCGTTGTCATCCTCGACAACATACCATCCTGGCAACCAAGTCTCTGACCTCAGCTCCTCAATGCATTAGATCCTCCAAGTCCACCGTATATGAAGTCCCTAAAAGTCACAACCTCATGTCATCATGAGCTCCATGAATCATCTCCAATGAACATCTTAGCAAGCATACAAGTCTCGGCCCAAAGGTCTCTGCAAGATGCCTCAACTCTCCATGTAGTAGGAATGCTCCATAGTCTTCTCACAACTCCATCCAAGTCCATGGCCTTGTTGTACATAAGTGCACAAACTCTCCATCGGCTCATAAGTAGTAAGTCTCCATGTCACATCAACAAATCCACCTGCACAAACATCCCTGCCTTGGCACTCATCATTGGATGCCCATAAGTGACATCTCTACAAGTGTTCCTACATAATGTCCCTGCATAATACTGCCATGCTCCATGTCTTCAACCTAATGTCCGTGACTAAGTTGCCCATGTAGTCCAACCAAGTAGAGCTGTCACAACAATCGGTCATCCTCATCCAAGTCTGCAATCTTCAGTCTAGTGAACTCGGTCACCCAACCATATCATCATCACATGAGTCTCTCCAACATAGCTTCCCCACTGAAGGTTCCACCAAGACTTGCTCTTGGTCTCAGCCATGAGAAGTCCACCCAAGTGTGTGCCCTTCAATCTATCCATGAGTCATGCCGGGCACTTAGCCAATGTGACTAAAGCATAACCTATTCATCCGCAACGATCATCATGTTCCTCCCCAACCCCAACAAGTCCTGCAATAGTCAACAACCCTTGCTTCTCCATACAAGGTCTCATCATGGGCACCCATGGTAAGATGCTCCCTAGCATCAGCAAACTAGCTTTGCTCTCCCTGCATATGGTCCATCCTCCAAATGCTCAAGTGAAACACAAGTATCAATACTTACTTCATCATCATCATGAGGCTCCTCCATGTGAGTCTCCTCATCCACCCATGTCTGCAAACTGTATGATCCTGGTCCAACTTGATCAATCTCAAGCTCATCCTCCATCATGGTTATGTCTGCAAAATCTTCATCTATCACGTCTTCCTCTTCCTTGTTAGTACAATCTACAACTTCATCTTGCTCCATTGTCCAACCAAGTTGAAGGAGTTCATCTTCAACGTTCTTTTCCAAGTCTTCAAGTTCCTTTCGAATCCGGGGATTCTCTTCTTTCATCCACTTCAACCTATATAAGGTAAGCAAGAGCTTCCCTTCACATTCTTGCAAACCTACCGTGCCTTGTTGTTTAGCTTGGCCCAAGCGCTAAGCTTCACCCCTACTAAATCAGCTTCACCAAGTTCCCTGCAACCATGAACCAGCCCTTGTTCCACCTGTATGTGAAATTAGATTCCTTCACCTGCAAGTACCTGCTTCCACTATCACTTCATCACGAGCAACCTTGCTCTGATACCAACTCCAACTGAGTTCTGATACCAACTATCACACCCCCAAGCCTACAATAGTCTTCCAACCGTGCTAGGCGAGGTGCGGCACTACCAACCATTTTCTTTTCACCAATACTTACGATTGTAGACTACACCTTAACATTCCATACTTAGTTTTATTTTCGTTACCAAGTATTATTATGTTTCCTTTATACCAATTAACACCCATACACTTTCATTATCAATAGCATTATACAAGAGAAATGCACAACAGTATAAAGGGAGGGGCAACTCCCTGCAATATGAGTCTGCCCGATATCAATATATTATACAATCTTCACTTTTACAAAGTATATGCTAAGTCCTTGGGAAACCCCAAATTTATACTTAGCCAGATTTCCAACTTCAGCAAACTCAGTCGCCCAGCTCGTCGGCACCTCCTCACAGTCGCTGCACGACTCTCCAACCCGTCGTTCGCCTTGTCGCATATCTTCCTCGGTTCGCACTTCGTTTGGTCCACAGACGCCCAAACTGTGTATACCTGCCCACACGCAGTCCCACTTGCCAACCCTTGGAAACTGCCCAAATCGTGTGAAATAGCACGTAGTACCGCCTGCCCAACTCTACGACCTCCAGTTCCAACCTTTGTCTCCACCGCACCGTCGTGCACGGCGCGCCCACACCCGGCCGCCCGTCCGCACGCCCTCACCGTGTCGACCAATTCTTCGTTTAGCGGACGCCCTACTTGGGCCGCCCATCGTGCACGCCTGCATGGACGCCCTCACCTGGCCGCCCGTCGTGCACGTCTACCCGGACGCCCTCATGGTCACCCGCATGCCCAACCCGCTGTGCAAACCTGCACGGGCGCCCTCACTCGGTCACCAGTCGTGCACGCTTACACGGACGCCCTCACCCGGGTCGCCGGTCGTGTTGCCCTCCACGGTGACTTCGCCCAACTCAAACTTCCGGTCTGCCTTCGCCCTGCGTCCAAGTCTTGTTGAGAGATAATGATCAATGAACGATGGTGGAATGAGCTCCACGCTCACCCAATATATACCAAGTGTAGGGCGTAGTCCTGGCTACCCAGCCGACTCGCCCAAAGCCCCTACTCCATCGCAAACTGATCCAAAACGCATGTCGGCTCCTCACAATCATAGGTCGGCCTCCATACATGTTAACACATGCTCCCATGTGTATAAACAACTCGCCCACCCTTGCATAATACACCGCACACTCAAGAGAGAGCTCGCCCATCTCATAACCGCAGTCGTTCAGCTCAACCGAGCGCTGTTCGTTCAGCCTACCCGCGCGCCCAGGAACTGCAGGTCGTTACACAAAGGGTCCAAAAGAGTGAATGATGATGGTTTAGCTATAAATTGGAATTCGTTACATAAAAATAAAATCCAATGATAATAAAATATTGTTAGGAAAAGTGTTTTATTCAATAATTTTATTATAGATTGTAACTTCTAGTGTGTAGTGAAAAAACCAAACAGAAAATATGTATGGAAATATCATAGTTTAAATAAGATATGAATTATCTTTTTCTACCATTCAAAATAAAAATCCAGACCCACCAATTGAATTCAATGTGAGTGGTGATATACTTGTTTAAACGTGGTGGAGTGGAGTGGAGTTATATATATAAATGTGGTGATCTTTCCAACTGTTATCATGCGTCAGCGCTGTATTATCGTGATAGAGGCCTTTCAATTTGAATTTGAATTGGAAAAAAAGAGTGAATAGAAAAAGAGTGAAAATTGAGCGGTGAGTAAAGTAGTTGAAACCTTAAAAAATCAAAAGAGGAAAATAACAAAATAAAATAATAATTATAAAATGATATTAATTAAATAAATATTTTGTAGATAGATAAAAAAATAAATTTAACAAATACAAACAATGGTATGAGAATAATAAATTATTATTAAAAAATTAAAATTACTATCAACTTCAATTAAAGAATTTATCAGTTTATAGGTATGTCCATTTTGGAACAAGGTTTTTACAATTTTAATTTAATTATTAATAATTATGAGGTGGATAGTAAGGATTTAACCTTTATAGAATATTCTTGGTAGAGTTAATTATGTTTTTTTTCCCTTTTAATTAATCTTATTAATTAAAAAAGATGCAATGTGACCTAGTGTCATATGAAATGAGTTATGGTTTTTTTGGGCATGAAATAAGTTATGGTTTTTTTGGTCATGTTCATGAGGATCTTAACAAAAAGCTAGTAACATGCTTAAACAAATTAAATGGTGATACCATGAAATGTAAACACCAAATGTACATGGAATTTCATCAATTCGTAAATATATTGTCGATCAAAATAACCACTACATGCATTGATTATGAACATAACACTTTGAGAAGTCATTGAATGCTCATTTACGTGATATGAGTATGTAGCCATTTTCATAATGGTACAAATTGACCTTTAATATAGTTACATTTTAAGAGCTCACAACACATCTTTAACCATTAATTAATGATTGAACAATCAATGGAGTTAATTCTTATTATTCAGCTCATGCATAATGAACAAAGTCAATCATCACTTCATTCTTTAAGGTTAGCATAGTCATGGAATGCACTAACATCATGGTCAAATATGAACACTACATGTAACCCAAGCATAACATATGTAATGGTCACCTCCATTCATTTCATTTTGGTGCAATCCTCACTATGGTTTCCCATGGGTGATCTCTATCCATCTCATTTAGGTTCAATCTACAATACAGTTCCCTACGACTCAGCAATAAACTCAAAATGTAATCTCCCTTCTTCACATTCACTTCTACCGTTACTTTCATTTTATGCTTCTTCTTGTGATTCACATTCAGTCATCATTTCCTTCATCACTTGACTGCATCCTTCCATATCTATCAATCGATGAACAACACATTGATTGTTTTTTCCTTTTCCATTGACATTTGTGCTTGGATTGAAAATAATTGTGTCCTTTTCCATTGTGTGTAGGACACTTCTAGTGGTGGGCTTATTCACTTCGTTGGGTCTTGACAAATACAAGGTCATTTCAACTTTATGGGTGCACTTGTGAACATAGACTCTTTCATAGTCCACTTTATTTCTATGAATATATTTTTGTAGGTAGATTTTAAGTGGGCCAACCTATGGGTGATTTTACAACTGCCAACACCCTTCATTGTTTTTAAAGTTGATGTCTAATAAATGTTTGCAATTGGATTGACAAATTATTTGGATGTTGAAATGTTATTTCTAATGCATGCAAGGGTTGTCAAGTTGAGCGATACTTTCACTGCTAACAAAGCTAGTAAAAGAAGTTGCGGGATAGATCACATTGAATTTGTAGTACTAGTGTGATCAATGAAGTGATCTGGTGTAAACATTGTAGAAACAATTCTTTACAACATCACAAATTCATATGGAATAAATTGGATTAGCGAGGGCTTTGGAATTGAGCATAAGAATGATGCTTATATATTAGTCATTGTGAACTAGTGTGAATTGATGCAATATGTGATGAAATTGTGTAAAAATGCTCATCAACTTCTTAATTTATACCATGGAATTGACTGGTAATTATTGTATTGTAGGTAGAATATGAAGAAAGCATGGAATTGATGAGTATTATGTCACACATGCCTTATCTCCTGAATTAATAAGAGTCTACATCCTTAAAGGGATCGCTAAAAATTTCAAACATCAATCTATGTCACTGAAAAATTTAGATAAATCAAGCCGCCTAAAGAAATTTATCCAAATAATTGTCTTTTTATCACATCATAAGTAGACACAAATATTGCATTCCCACATTACATGTATCAATGAAAATTAAAGGATCTATTTTTTAATGGAAGGAAAGAAAGGGGGTGAGATGGTAGCATCTAATAGCACTATAGATCGAAAACAATGAATTTTACATATTTATTTGCAAAATAAGCCTTTAATTAGGAATACGATCTAGAAAAACAACTTGAATGTTAGTTGGTAGAACATAGGACTCATTTTCTCATGTGGATGAAGTCCTTATCAAATCAAAATATGACAAGTAAAAAAAGCCCCTGTAATATCACTTTCTCTTCTTGCGATTTTTCCTTATTCTTTCTGATTATGCATGCAAAAGGGGATCTATAAATGAACTTTTTTTATTGAACTGAGACTACCCAAGTCTTTTGTCAAAGAATGTTGAGCTTTTCAGCAATTATTGTCATTGATGTCAAGTATAAGTCATTAATGTCAAGTGTCATGTTCAAGGGGATCTTGGCATGTTTATTATCATTGATGTGTTAATGAGTGTTGCTTCCTAGCTTGAAGTCAAGGAAGAAGGTAATAACTTTGATTCCATTTTATTCTTCAATTCCTTAGCTCTAATGAGAAAACTAAGTGTTTAGTTGTATATTCTTATACAATAAATTTCCAACAACATATGGCACTTTATCTAACTCCCCGGAAATTAAAAGAGAACTAAGGTTGAAGGTTGGTAGTTCAAGTAGGGTTCTAGTTGATCATGATTCTAGGATGGGTCTACCATGGGACCAACACCAAATTTGAAAAGGTGGAATTGCAAAGTAAAGGAGATGTGACCAATAAGGCTTCTAGCCACAACCCTTGGTCACAAGGTGCTTCACCTAAGAATCCAAGTTCTTATCGTATCATCAAGTCTAATGATGTGCACACATCAACAACAAGTTGTGAGAGACAAGCAACAAGCCAACATGATATGGAAAGGAGATGATGTCTCCCAGTGAGATGATGACACATGGTAGTTACATGAACACGATGACACCTGTTGGTGACATGTGGCACCCTACAAACGTGCAAATAAACTTCTAAACTCACAAATCGTCAAATATTCGGATGGTGCAAGATATAGAACCATGATCATTGGAATATTGACCACTTCCCATATTCTTTCTAAATACAATATCTAGATATTTTATTGTGGTAATTTTTTTTACATCTCTTAACTCTTTGGTTCCAAGATAGCTAGATGGATCAACTAGCCCTTGTGCTCAAAATCTGGATTCAATCTTTTGTGAATACCCTTGAATTTCTCAAACACTTTGAATGTCCAAATATTCAATATGCTTTTCTATTTAATCCAGATCCATTCGAAATTCAAAATTGTACATTGACAAACTGTTGGACTCCCAGATCACTGATTCTCGGATGACTTTTAATTTGTCATTATGTTATTTTTGGGTTCATTTTTTAGTTCTCGATCATTTTATCCAAGGGATAAGTGCACCAAAAATCTTTGCAAAACTAGTCCTTCTTGTGAGTCCTGCGAGTGCCATGTTTAATCTTCAACATCCAATCAGAACCTTCCATGTGTAATATTTTGCTACATCAGCTTTATCATGTTACTACCATATCATCTCCCATGTCATATTTCTACCACATTTCATACCACGAAATTTTCATGTGTGACTTAAAAAGTGCCACTTAGTCACCTAAAGGGGCCAAATGCACCTGCAACGTGCCATGTCCGCGGGGTTTCATGTGTCATCCTATAATGTCACCACCATGCATAATAACCTAATTGGGCCGCATCATCTCCTTGCAATGTCATGTGGGCTTACCACTCACCACGGGGGCTTCACAAGGGAAGAAATACCATACCACATGCTATCATATTAGGGGATATACATTGAGGAAAAAATGACATAGCATATTGAGCATATAATAGGGGGTAAAGGGTTTTTATATTGGTAGGTATAAAAAATGGAGCTCAAAGTTATTGAAAAAATATAAAGGGGTATAAAAAATGTTAATGAAAAATGGACACCTACAATATCAAGTGAAAGTAGGTGTTTTTCAAATTTGGAAGGTATATTAGGTTCATATTGGCAGGGGATAAAATAATGTGATTTTTAGAGGTATTTTCCACTATGTAGTCAAATTAAGGCTATTTGTTTCTATGCCATGAATGCATGTGCTATGTCAAAGGTTCATTGAGTGAATCCCCCATGTTACACGTTACCCATTGCTTATGTTTCCAAATTGTTAGGCCGGGGGATCAGATGAGCACTTGGCTGCATAGGCCAAGCACCCTACGACTAGGGGTTGTGATTGTAAGCCTTACTGGCCATTGCTTGCTACCTCCATGCTTCCACCTTTTCATCTTTGGTGTTGGTCTGGACAATGTGAGACCAATACAAGAATCATCGTCAGCTGGAACCTTGCTTGAACTACCAGAATTCAACCTTAGTTTTTTTTTTTATTCACGGGGAGTTAGATCGAGTGCCATATACCATTGGAAAGGTCTTCGAGAGGAATACCCAACAAAATACTTATTTTCCTTAGTGGAGCTAATGGCACCACGACTTGGAAACACTCAAAACATTGGTTTTTAAAGAGATAATGGTTGATCGCTCTCCCCCTTGCTTACTCTCCATCTTCAATATCTTTGTACACATTTTATCTGATCTCCAATGTTTTCTTACTCTCCCCCACTGACGTTAATGGAAAAGGTGGATTAGGTACTCCCCCTCTTACCATTATCCCCTTAAAAGGATATAATAGGTTGTTGATATTAATTTTCCACTCATAGACTTCCTTGAATTTGGTTCTTCTCGAGTCATTATATCAATCTTTGTACATATTTAGATGTTTTCCCTCTTTTCTTGAGAAGAAATGCAATGAAGAAAAGAGCAATACATCACTCCAAAATTCTACCTTAAATACTCAAAAGGTTATGAGGAAAGAGGTTTGGTGAAGATAACAACAACTTGTTCCTTGATCGAGACATATTCTAACTTCATGATCTATTAACCACTTGTTTTTTAATAAAATGGTGCTTTATGGGGACATGCTTGGTTTCTAAATGAAGAATAGGATTTTTTGGATATGTTAATTACACTTGTGTCATGATGATTGGAATGGGTTTATCATAAGTAACTTACATATCATGTAGATTTTGTTTCAACCACAAAATCTGACTACAACTAGTTGTAGTTACTATATATTCAACTTCAATAAAAGAAAGGAATATAGATAATTGTTTTTTCCTCAAGCAATATACTAAGTGATTCCATCATTGCTCTTACTAATTATTGCATGGATCTATTGCTTCTTTCAACCACACCACTTGGAGTCTCAGTTCTTCCGAGCCCACATAAATTTGTGTGAACTAGTTATAGTGGCCTACTTGATGAATTTTCTTTGGGTTTGAAGGGCACTCATATTTTCTTTCCAATTTGACATTATTTACAGATTGTGTTACTTGGCTTGGAAATTTCTTGCAAGTCCCATACAACTCCATTTTTGTTGAGCTTCACAATATGGTCAAAATTTAGGTGTCATAGTTTGTTGTTTTAGCCTGTCATCCCAGGTCTTGGTCTTATGGGGTAAATAATGAATTTTGGTGTTGAAGATTGTAATCTAAGTCGAAAATATCTGATGTATTTTAATTTACAATGCTCATAAGGTCTCAGATCTATATTTTTATATAATACAGTCACATCATATGGTTTCATGCAATTCAATTTAAGCTCCAAAGAGTTAAGGAATCAATCTATATTTGGGTCATTCAAGCAAGATTTCTTGTAAGAAAAAAATTAAAATCATAAAGCTTGACAGTTGGCCTTGCCATATCTGATCAATCCAGTAAAATATAAATAGGAAAAAGAGATTGGCATTTTTTAGGGGAAAGTAATATTCGATCATCTGTGAAGTTTGTGAAAATGATTGTCTGTCATATTTTATGGCATGAAGGAACAAAGTAAAGGAGTGAAATGAAGTCTAGATTAGAGACGTGTAATTGTAGAAGATTGTTAGAGAATGTTTGTGAAGCCTAGTAGAGGACCTAGAAGAGGAATCAAATCATAAAATAGGTTAAATGTAAAATGACCTTGCAAGTTTATTCATCCAATTTTTTCCACTCTAAAAGAATTGAGATAAATGACAAATAATATGATGATTTGATACAAATCATGCCTCCCCATTTTGAAGGCTTTTTATCCTCAACATTCATACTGAATTAGGTGAGGAAATTCTTTCTCTACCTTCTTCTTGGAGTATTATTTAGATTTTCTTGGTATTTTTCCTTTCAACTCAATCTACCAAAGGTCATGTTACCCCTATCTTCTAATTCTTGACCTCTTTTGTAAAGTTGTATGCTTTGTCAACTTTGCTGGGGAATTTGGAGCTAAGTCCTCTATGGAAGGTAATGCATGATCCTCTTCTTATTCCAAAATGGAAGGCTCATAGAGTTTGAGACTTTCCACATTCACTATTTAGTAAATGTGAATGTATCAAGGTAGGTTGAGTTTGTAGGAATTATCTCCCACCTTTTCCAATATATCAAAAGGTTCATACCACAAAACCTTGGTCTTGTTACCATTAAGACCCTATAGTCTTTCCTTGTTCAACTGCAACTATATTTTGTCTCCTACTCTAAATAAATTCTTTGTTACATGCTCATAATTCATGGTACTATATTTTTATTTTGACTTCTTCAATGTCTTATGTACTTGCAAATGGATTTATCTAGTCTTCTCAATAAGTTTTTATACTCTTTATGCATCCCCTATGAGATCGTCCCTCACTCCTCCTTTTTGTCCATGTGTAACATCCAAAGGTGAAGGTTGCAAATCTTTAAAGCAAGTTTCAAAAAGGGACTTACTAATATAAGTATGTACTGCTCTAATATAAGTGTGTTGTATATATATTATGTTTTCATCCCAAGTGTTTGGATTGTTGGGTTGTGTTATATTCTTTCCACATAGTTAACAGGGGGTTTGAGGGGTACTCGTAACCCCACTTTATGGGGTCTGGGGCAGCGCCCCGGAAAA
>APFE031255926.1:0-36029 GCA_000404065.3 Pinus taeda | reverse complement strand
CAGTTCTTCATCTATGCATGATGAGGAGAACTGTGCCTTAGTGAGTAAGGCGAAGAAGGGGAAGGGTAAGGTTTCTCTTTCCGAATCCAGTTCTTCCAATGATGGGAAGAAGGTTGACAAGTCGAAGGTGAGATGCTTTCCTTGTCATGAGTTGGGCCATTATGCTACTAATTGCCCAAAGAAGAAGTCCAAGAAGGGATTCGAGGAAGGATCTGAAGGTGAGGCACTTGCTTCACAGTTTGAGTTGTATTTCACACTCTTCGCATGCATGGTTTCATCCATGATGGGAAGTGGTTGGTTTCTTGACAGTGGAGCTTCTTTCCACATGACCGGTGACAAAAGTTTGTTCAGTACTTTGGAGGAGAAAGATCTCCAGATACTCATAGGTATGGGTAATGATGAGAAGTATAGTGTCTCAGGTGTAGGCACGGTTATTTTTCAGAGGGAGCATGGAGCTCACCTTACCTTGACCGATGTCAAGTATGTACCAGGACTGAAGAGAAACTTGGTGTCAATCGTGATGCTGGAAGACAGAGGCTATGATGAAGTCTTCAGAGACGGAAAGGTTTTCCTTAGACACATCATCACTAGACAGGTGAAGCAGATTGGTTCACGGGTCAAGAACCTGTATGCTCTTGAGGTTCAAGATGCATGCAAAGCCTTGAGCAGCAAGGCAACTGATGGACACTTGGTGGTTGAGAGGGAGGGTATATTACCTCTCAATATGCAGAGCTAGAAGAAGTCTCAGACGATTTTGGAGGAGCCACGATTGGTGCAACATCTTCAAGAGGTTGTGAAGCAACCACAATAGGGGAAGCTAAGTGGAGGTTGAGTAGAGACATCTACTCATGCAGAGACCTCCAGTAGGGAGAAACTTTGAGCTAGGTAGGCTGAGGGATCACATGCAGCCATACCTCCAAGTAGGAGGTGGGGCGATATAGAGTGATTGTCCCAAGGAGGAGGGGCAGGATCCTTGAGGTACCCAACCTCTTTGATGAGACCTTGCTATAGGAGCCCCGATGTGGAGTAGCAGGAACTGACTGATTGGGTAGAGAAAGATGCAGATGGAGCAACAGAGAGAGCGACAGTGCAGGGAATCTCATGACAGCGCATAGCTAGCAGGCTGTAGCAATGCGAGAGGCACAAGCGTTTTTCACAGTGCTAGGTGGCACAGAGAGGTGTGCAATAGTGCGAGATGCATGGAGATGTTGCAGTAGCGCAGATGTCAGAGAGGGAGCACTTTTCAGTAGCAGGTAGAGATTTAGCATCAGAGTATGTTCCTAGCCCAATAGAGGGGTCAGTTGGGAGTGTTTTTGTTCCAAGTGTTGTTGGAGCAAGTGGACCGGGTAGATGTGTTGCATGTAGAACATTCCAGAGTTACAGGATAGGGGTTGCAGATAATCCATATCTTGTTGAGAGGGGGTGTTGAAAATGCAACAAGATGATGGAGCTTAGTGAAAATAAGTCGCCTTCACTAGGTGGTCCCGTAGACTATTTTTGGCACAAAGTCTATTTTTAGACTATGTCTATTTTTAGACATATGGATCATGGTCTATGAGTTGCAGGATGCTATTTGTAGATGATTGGTTAAGTTGGTAAAAATAGATGGACCTCTATTTTTAGACATATGGGTGGAGTCTATTTTTAGACTACTGGGCTAAAAATAGAACAGTCAATATTATTAGCTCTTAATAATATTTGGACGATAAACATTGTCTTATTCTCTTGGAGCACTTCAGTTCAAGCTACAGATGTGGCACATGCAACTGCCATAAGGAAATATGCTTTTCTTATGGGTTAGTTGAGCTATTGCATGAAGGACTTCATTTGGAACTTCAGTGATTGAGTTCTGTGGAGTTGAATGAGGAGTTGATGGAGTTGTGTTCAGTTTGACTTAGTTGAACTAGTTGTATTTAGTCTAACTAACAAATAGACTAATGATGAGTGGTGTGAATTAATTATTAATTAATTCATGAATTATTAACTCATGAATCAACTGAGGAATACATTAGTTAACTCAATGCATGGACAGTTTAGTGGAGGCAAGTGTTAGAGGTGAGTGAAAAGGCAAGACCACTGTCAGTTGTGACTATAGTTGTGCATGAGATTTGCACAATCAATGGATTGAGTATTGCCAATGAGGATTGCATGGTATAGGCAAAGGGAATATGAATTTGGAGCTGATTCTCATCCATTCTCTATGTAGGATTGTGCAGTGGAGGTAGGCAAGCAGCGGAGGAGATTTGAGCTAGTGATTGATTCAGATCTGAGCTAGTTTGTGTGTAACAGGTGGAGATAGTACTGAGTACTTGCGAGGGGTATTGTATTATGTATTGTTACATGTTCTCAATCAATATAATATACAGATAGTTGGGGGTTTTCAGCTGTATGCTTTCCCCGTGATATACTATGTTGATATGTGTGATTGATGCTTCAATGTGCGCATGCAATTGTTTCTTAATACTGCAAAATTAATTATCAATGTAGAGGAGGTTATGTATTATGCATGATTCCACAAATAGTGTATAATCAAGATAATCTCTGTGAATAAGTGTCATATTATTCAAAATTTCTACAATTAGATGTATTTCTTTATGGTTAAGAATAGGTTGCTTTTGATGATTCAGTAGTTTGCTTCCATTTATGCTTTCTATAGCGGGTTAAGCAATGATAAAGAAAATATTCGAAAGGCTAGAAATAGTGCCTTGGCCTCTCTTCCTCCCTTTGGGACCATGATTCGAGGCAAAGACCCTCTTATTATTAACACAATGAACAACCTCTAATAAAATGTGACACGCTTTCAAGGATACGAGGCTAGTAAAAATACCTCTAAAGATTTTCCATTGTTTTACTTACACCGAAATGTCCAACAATAAGAGAAGTGTGCACTTCCCTTATGACATTTACTCTCTCTCCATGTGGAACACAAAGTTTTCCCAAATGATACAACAAATTATCATGTACATGGTAGTCTAATTCCTCAACCTGGTGGCCTGGACTCAAGTTTGAATATACCTCTTGAAAGTTAGCATCATGTGTGTATTGTTCAACATAACTTTCAGGCAAAACATAATTTTTCTAGAGTAACATGGCTACATTAACAGCCGGTCTAGAAAGCATATCAACAAATCTATTATAAAGACCTTTCTTGTACCTGATTACCAAGTGGAACCTGATTACCAAGTGGAACTGTTGTAAGAATCCCATCCAACAAAAGTGCCTTGATTGCTGCAATTTTGTTTGAGACTGCAGATATTGCAAAGGTTGATGATCAGTGTGAATAATGGTTTGTTTACCCATCAAGTAATGCTTCCATTTATTCACACTTTGCACCATTGTGTAAAGCTCTTTATCATATGTAGGATAGTTAATAATAGCACCATTAAAAATCTCAGAATGAAATGAAATGGGCTTACCATGTTGTAAAAGAACTGCTCCCATGGCATAGTCACTTGCATCTATGTGTATTTCAAATGGTTGTTTCAAATCTAACAATGCTAAACTGGGGCTGAACTGATATTTTATTCTAAAGCATCAAATGATTTTTGTTGTTTGCCTCCCCACTAGAAGACAATGTTCACGCTAGTCAAAGCATGTACTGGAGCTGCTATGGAAGAGAAATTGGCAATGAAGTTCCTCCAGTACTGTACTGCTCCTAGGAAATTCCTTACTTCTGTGATTGATTTGGATATTGGCCAATTTACAATGACCGAAACTTTAGAAGGGTCAATCTTCAGCTCACCTTCTCCAACTATGTGGCCCAAATGCACTAAGGAAGTTTTCCCGAAATCACATTTGGACATCTTCAGAAATAGCTGTTCTTTTTTTAAGACATCCAACACTTTCCTCACATGCTTGACATGATATTCTCGTGATTTGTTGAATATCAAAATATCATCTAAATAGACAATTACAAACTCATCAAGAAAGGATCTTAAAACATCATTCATAACTCTCATAAATGTAGCTAGAGCGTTGCAAAGACTGAAAGGCATAACCAGCGACTTAAACAATCCCTGTTTGGTTTTAAAAGCAGTCTTCCAAATATCCTCCTCAGTTATTCTAACTTGATGATATCCACTTCTCAAGTCTAATTTAGTGAAATATTTTGAATTCTTCAACTGATCTAGCAAATTATCTATCTTGGGCAGTGGGTATCGATTCTTTATGGTAATTTTATTCAAAGCTCGATAATGTACACACATGTGCCAGGTTCCATATTTCTTGGGTACCAAAACAATTGGTGAACCACAAGGTGAAGTAGAGGGACGAATTACACCTTTATCTAACAATTACTGGACTTGTTTCTTAAATTTCTAAACTTTCCAGAATTGACATTCGATACATACCGATGTTTGGGAGTCGACAGTCTTGCTATAGCTAAATTTTGTATTGAGTTCTCCTTTTTGGTGGAAATCACTATGGTTCTTGAAACATATCTCCATAATGATTAACCACATCAACCAATTCAGTTTTCAGCTTCACGTCAAAACCTACAAAGGATTCATGCTCCATGTCATTCTTCTGCTTAATCATAAGGAGCACAAGATTCTTGCTGGAATTGACCAGTCATTTCATTTGCCCTGCACTTGCCAAATACAGATTAAACTTTCTGTGATGAGCTCTCACAATATACTCCACTCTATATCTGAACAAATGATATTTGTTCTCAAATCTATAGAAAACGGCTTTCCGGTCATACAGATACGGGTTTCCCAACACAATTCCAGAAATATCCAGCAACACCACATATAATTCAACTTCATCAATGAAATTGACACTAATAGCAAACCTTAAAATGCATTTCCTTGTGACCTAAAGATTTGCATCCTTGGTTATCCAACCCAATGGATATGGTTTATGATCAGGCATAACTTCCAGATTCAACTTTTTGACCAAGTCTGTAGAAATAAAATTTGCCTGGGATCCACTGTCAAACAACGTATCAATATTGGCGTGTTTGGAAATAGCTCAGATATGGAACAACTCAATTATTTTTTCCTCATTTGAAGCATTATTGGAGTTATTTGTTGCGCTGGTGCTTGCCACGAATTCCTCTTTGCTTGCTTTTGCCACAACTTTTCCCTTAGTGACTATGGTTGCAATCTTTGATTCATCACCTAAGTCAAAACCTAAGTCTTGTTGTACAACAACGTTTGTCTTTTGTTTCCCTTTATTGTTAGATTTATTCAGTCGTAATTCAGGATGAAGCTTCCAACATTGTGCTTCATCATGACCCTCTTTAGAACAATTCTTGCACATGGGTTTCTCCCTTTCTTTCTTAACATAAGCATTTTTATTCTGATTTCCTTTAAAATTCTTTCCTTTTCCACCACTCTAGAATGGCTTATTCTTACCTTCTTCTTGTACATTTTTCCCTCTTGCTTTGAGGTGTGTATCTTGAACACAAACCTCATCAAGATTCCTGGGATTAAACATAAGAATGGTGTGTCGAAGATAGTTATGCAAATATCCTATATATTTCAACAAGGTATCTTGTGATTGCAAGTCTACTCCTAGCATAAGAGCTCTTATCCTAAAATATTGAGTATACTCTTGCACATTTTGACCTTTTAATTGTCTGAAATTTTTCCAATTCATGATATTTTTTTTCCTATGGGCTAGAGGGCAGGATTGTCTTTTTATAGCAGCAATGAAATCAGACCAAGTAATACAGATCTTACCATGTTTTTTAATCTCCTCTTGGGTTTTTTATTCCTACCATACAAGTGTTGCACCCTCCATTCTCAATGAAGTCAACTGAATTTTGATATCATCCTCTTGAAGGTTCTGAATTCTACAATACACCTCCAACTGACGAATCCATTTATCCAGCTTTTCTGCATTAACTTCCCCATTGTACATAGTAATCTCAAATTTAACATCAAGCTCTAGAAAAGGTGATTTATCAGTTCCTTTTGCAGAATGACGATGAGTATGAGTAAGGGTTGTATTAGTGGAAGAGTGTGAAGATGATTGTGAAGAAGATGGTGGAGAGGGTGTAGGTTTGTCTCCATTCCCATTACCTCCTGTTCCATTACCTCCTCCTAAAGAACCTTCTCCTTTTTGAGGTTTGGATCTTTCTCCTTGCAATCTTCTATTCCTCTCTTCATAGAGGACCTTCACCATCTCTATCATATCAAAGAAAACATTTCGGAAGGTCTTCTCATCTTCTATCATGATAGGTTCTCCTTCATGAGACATGGTCTCTGAAGACTCAACTACAACTTGAGGACGTATTGGTGTAGAATACTTTGGAAACTTTGCTCTTCTTCCACTTGACCCAACTTCAGGGCTTCCAACCAGCTTTCCTTCGCCTCTTTTTGAGCTTTAATCTTGCAAGCATGACATAAACTTGCAAAAAAATAAATCTTTATTTCACAAAGAAAATCTAGTAAGCAAAACCATTGCTTTGATACCAACTTGATCTGAAATGGAGAAAATTAGTAATGTTGTGCTAATTCCCCATTCAGAATAAAACCCAAGATACTTATCTTTTTCTTATCAAGTGCTTAAGGATTCACCATGTTTGCTTAATTAACTGATTCCCATGAGAGTTTCTTATGTTAATGTTATAAACAATTTAACATAAAACATATGTTGAACAACAACAAAATAACAACAAATAACATCAAAATACAACTCATAACACAGATATTTGATGAGGAGTTCACTTCTCTTGGGCTACGTCTCCTTGGTCTAGCTTCCAATGCTTGGGCCTCTCTATTATGCTCAAAATTACAAAAAAAAAAGTGTGTTTACAATGTCAAATGCCTCTGAAACCTGTCTCAATGAGTTCAAAATACTCAAAAATGGCTATCTAGCCTATTTTTGCATCTAATTTGGATAAAAATTGAAGAAGTTATGACTTCTCCTAGTTCTCCTACTATTTGTTCCAAAAATTGCTCCAAAACTGACATAATCCCACAAATTCATTCCAAAATCCGCTAACTGAGCCAGAATTTGGCCACGACATGGGCCATAACCTGTCGAACATATCGCAAATCGCAATTGGCAAGGACTGGCGGCTTGAAGTCTGTGAACACGGTGGAAATGTGTGATTGTGTGATGTGATATTGGTGGACCCGACGAGAACTTAAATTGTGGCTCATAAACGTATCGCGTCCAGGAACTATCACATTTTGTAATCGGAAATTGGTGCAGGAACATTAATCAGCGGTATTGACAGACCCGACGACATATAAATTAAAACACATAACATATCGCTCCGGGCAATCTATCACAATCAAAACTTTATCGCTCATCGCAATCGGCATTAATCCCTGTATCATATATATATATATATATATCGGTGGGCACTAGGTGCGATATGTGATTGCAATATATCGCATCACAACCTTGAATTTGCTAGGGGCCGATTCTATACCTCCTACTTTCCTGCGATTGCGATATGCGATATTGCAAATCGCAATCGACACTGCCTAGGGGCTGATTCTTAACCCGATCCACCTACGACCTGTGATATGCGATATGCGAGGGTGAATGGCGGCCTGCCACTTGGTGCATCCTCATTTGCTGGGACCTTTGCCACGTCATCCAATCCTGCCATGTAGACAAGTCAAACTTGAACTTTTACTTGCTCTAACTATTGCATACGAGCTCGGATTTGAGTGTTGTTCACATCGTTGGATTCAGAATGAAAACTCTTCGATCTGAAGCTGAGTTTAACAAGATTCTGACACTTTATTTTTGAGCATAAACTTGAGCACCCGATCATATAGAAATATGCATGTCCAACTAGTCCCCCCTATATGCCTTTTTGCAAATCAAAGTACCTCTTTTTTTTGTTTGTCTGCAATTCTTCAATGTTTCTCCCTCTATCTACTATTTCTTCATTTGTTTGCAAATGCTTCATTGGTCTACAATTCCTCCCACATTGACATCAATGGAAAAGGGTTGTTTCCCCTAAACTAATGCATGTTCACAATCTCCATGAGTTTATTCTTTACATCAACTATAATGTTTTGGTTTTCAGAAATCACGAGCATGAGATTGCTCCCCATCAGCATATGCTTTATGATTCTGTAGAGCCAATTCCTTTTTCTACCTATCTTCTAGTAATATTCTTTTATGATGAAAACATCCCTATTTGTTTCTCATGCAATTCAATTAGTTGCAATTGTTTCCACTTACTGTTATATCGTACCTTACCCTTTAAAACTTCCATTTTCCTAATGCAATATAAATAGATCCCATCTCTTACTTCTCCTTATATTTATTTTTTACTAATGAGATGGGAGAGATATCACTCCCAACTTTTGTCTTAGATATTCAAATTTTTTCCTTGGAAGAGGTTTCATAAAAATATATGCAATTTTCTCTTTAGTAGTAATGTATGCCAACTTAAGATTATGATCAAATACTTGTTCTTTGAGGAAATGATAATTGATAGGAATATGTTTTTCCTTTGAATGCGTGATAGGATTCTTAGAGATATTATTTGCACTTGTATATCCAAATAATAGATACAAGTTGATCATAATTTACCTTGATATCCTTTAGAGTTTGCTTCATCTAGAGGATCTAAATATAACATGTTGTTGTTGCAATATATTCTTCTTTAGATGTTGATAGATAAATTGAAGTTTTTTTCTTTCTTAGCCATTATTCTAGACAATTTCCAAAAGGAATGCTCCAAAATTGTTGTTTTTCTTTTCATCAACACTTTCTACCCAATCTACATTTGTATATGTTGTTAAGGTGAAATATTTTCTCCTTGAGTACCAACCAAATTCAATATTCCCCTTCAAATATTTGAAAATCCTTTTACTACTTAAGCATGTGTCTCCTTTGGTGGAAATTGAAACCTTGCTACTAATCCTACAACTTACATGATATCGGATTTTGATGTTGTCAAATATAATATGCTTCTAATCAATGGCCCATTAAAATTTTAATTTACATATGGATATTCAACCTCTTTGCTCAATTTACACCTTGTGACCATGGGAGAGTTGACCAATATATAATTTTCCATTCCAAATTTTGCCCAACATTTCCTAAAGATATTCGATTTGAGAGATGAACATACCTTTACCTGATTTAGCAACTTGTAATTCTAGGAAGAATGAAAACTATCCCATCATGAACATTTCAAACTCATTTTTCCTTTCCACTACAAACCTTTGACTCCTTGTGTCAACATAACTTCCAAATATGATATCATTTGCATAAACAACAATGATAAAAATAATTGCATTATCTAATTTAGTGTAGATTTTGTTATCTACTACTCCTCTTTTAAATCTCTATTGTTGTAAGTATTTATCAAGTATTGAGTACCAGGCCCTAAGAGCTTTCTTTAACCCAAAATGAGCTTTATTTAATATGCATACATTGTCTTCGTTTTCTCACGGCTAGAATCCATCTAGTTGTTCAACATACACTTCTTCTTCCAAGTATCCATTCAAGAAATATTATTTGACACCCATTTGATAGAATTCGAATTTTTCAAAGCATGCAAAAAAAAAACACTAATTTCTTCCAGTCTAGCCGTAACGTTAACCTAATGCTCATCTTCACTAGCTTGGCCAATTTTTTTGGGTTCAATACCTGACTCTTTATTTCCAAGAATTTTATAATCTGGATGAAACTTCTGAGCATATCTGGATGGTTTCTAATTTGGATGTTGAGGTTATATCTCCTCCTCCTCTTCCACTTGTTCTTCTTATTCTTCCTCTTCATGTGTTTTGTTGATTATCTCATATGATTGTTCATTTCTTTGCTACTTTTCTTTTTGGGGTAATGCTTCATCTATTCTCACGTCAATTATCTCTAATATCATGCATAAAATTTTGTTGTAGCATTTTCTCCTAGATGAATAACCAAGAAATATTCCTCCATCTTCTCTAGAATCAAATTTCCCCAAGTTGTTTTCATTTATATTGATGTATTACTTGCTTCCAAATACTTTGAAATGTTTGATTGAGGTAGGTCTACCATTCCATAATTCATAAGGAGTCTTATTGATGTTTACTCTAATATGATTTATAGTTAGGATGTTAATTTCTATATGAACTACTTCTCCTCAAAATGTTTCTTGAATGTTTTATTTATTAAGCATTGTTCTTTCCATTTCTTGCAAAGTTATATTCTTTCTTTCAACAACAACATTCTACTTAGGAGTATTCATATCTTCTTATGCAACAAGTTAAATAAAATCAAGAATCGCACAAAAAAACAAATTCAAGGAACTAGGTTGAGAATGCCTGAACGAAACTCCGTCTCGTGGAACGCGATGATCGGCGTATATGCTCGGCAGGGAGATGGCTCTATTGGGCAGGCTCTCTCGTTGTTTTGTCAAACACGGGGCATGGACGTGAAGTTTGATCGATACACTCTCGTCGGTATTGTATCGGCCTGTCCGAGTACCAGCCTGTCTGATGTGGAGCAGGGAAAGCAGGTCCATTCTCACATAATTATAAGTGGGTTTTGTTCTGATGTTGTTTTATGAAGTGCCCTAATCCATATGTATGCGAAATTTGGGTATATGGATTATGCGCATCAAGTGTTTGACATAATGCCTGAAAGAGATGTAGTTTCAAGGACCAGTATGATTGCAGGATATGTGAAATACAGAAACTTGGAGGCTGCAAGACAGGTGTTTGATGAAATGCCTCAAAGAAATGTGGTCTCGTGGAATGCCATGATAGAAGGTTATGCTCAGCATGGGTTGGAGGCTAATTCCTTGAGGCTTTATGTAAAGATGTAGCGGGCAAGCCTATGGCCAAGTTTTCCGACATTTGTTGGCGTTCTCAGTGCATGTTATGGCATTGCAGCGCTGGAACAAGAAGGAATGAATTGCGCCGCCATCGCACAGCAAACCAGAGAATAGAGCTGCAATGGAACAGCGAGTTCGGCAGCAGGGAAGGCTGAGCATGTACCTCTATTAATGTCTTGGCCTAGATCTGAATCAGGAAATGATTCCCATGGGACGGATTGACTCATACATCAGCCAGGGATGGATTCTCAAACTGCCATACATCGGGAGGTCAGGGCTTCCTTGATAAAAACAAGAACTCTGGGCATTATGAATAGGAATCTGAAAAATGACCTCAGAGAGCCTGGACATCTCACTATTTTGGTGGCCCAAATAGCAGAAGGATCATGGTCAATAACAACACTAGCCACCAAGGACTCCGGATAGGAACTGATACAATTTTTTATCAAAACCTTGTCAAGGAGAACGATATGCAAGCGAACCTGGAAGGGGAAGTTGATCGAAGACATAAAGTATGAAATACAAGCACTTACAGGCATACCAGCAAACATGCAAAACTTGCTATATGTAGGACAAATTTTACAGGACCAATACACAGTACAGGAGTATGGAATTGTGTGAGACTCAACCATCATACTAAGCACGAGGTTGACCGGAGGAAGCTCTGGATCTAGCTCAAAGGGTACATCTTCTTTCAGGGATCCCGTCAAAGGGAAGGGGGAAGCCAACAACAAGCCAACACCACCACAAGATCTACCTGGACCCTATATTGTGGAGCAAAAAATGCAGACTCCAATACTGACAATCGCTCAGCCTGAGGTAAACAAATTTTATACTGATTTCTCTACAAAGGCTGTCATATGTAGATTCAATGGCTTTTGGCCCAAAATAGATGCTTTACAACAATGGATTTACTCCACATGGATAACAAACTGTGATATCCATTTATGCTCCAAAGATTTTTTTATTGTCAGATTTGACACGGTCAAGGAAAGGGAATATGCCCTCCATGAGGGTCCATGGTTCTGGGTCAATGCATGACTCTTCATGACTCCCTGGTTCCCAGGTTTTGACGCTAATACTATGGTGGTTTCCAAAATGCCGGTATGGGTCAGGCTACACAACCTCCCGCTACAATTCTGGCTTCCCAAAGTCTTCGAAGCAATGGCGGATGCGATAGGAAAATACCTTAAGAAAGACATGGAAATAATTACAAGAGGTATACATACTTTTGCCAGAATCTGTGTAGTAGTAGATCTTAGCTAAGGCTTACCTGACAACATCATTATGATCCATAACAAAATATAGTGGAATCAACCACTAGATTATGAGAACATGGCCTTTAGGTGTCATGGCTATCAAAAAACAGGTCACCTTCTTAGTAATTGCCCACAAGCCAAAAAATAAACCAGGAGAAATAAGAAACAAATAGAAAAACCAAGAGGCTGGTAGCATACATTGAACCCATATGAAGCAGCAGAGGATGAGGAGGAAACTATCCCTCCACCAGATCCTGATGATGTTCCTATTGAGGAGGAAGCTACAAAAACCATACCCAAAGCAAACAATCAGACACACAAGGCGTCAGAAACAGAGAAATCTATAGCACAGGAACTAATGGACTCTTTGCCAGAGAAGATATCAGATACACCGGACATCAATGGAGCCAAAAGACAACATTCTCCAGATCACTCTGATTCTGACAAGGAAAATCCTCGCCCTGTGGAGGGAACTTCTCTCGTACTTTATTCATCCTCACCGACTCAAGGGGAATGGGGAAAGGTTGAGAAGAAAAAAGGGAGAAAAGCATGATTTCCTCCCCATTTGTACATTATATTTTTTCTGGTTTTCTTTTTTACAACAGTCTTTTGATCTGCTTTATGCATATGTGCCTCAGCATCTACGAAATGTAATTTTGTTATCATTAATAAAATTACGATTTTTCCTTATAGGAAAAAAAACATTCTACTAAGGAATCCTTGCTATTGAGAAATGTCTTATAATTCCAAGTATTTCAAAAAATTCATCAAATTCACTAGAAATAAATTATCCTCCTCTATCATATATCATGCACTTGATCTTTAGACCAATTTCATTCCCAATTTGGGTTTTGAAGATCTTGAACTTGTCAAATACTTTGAATTTATCTTTAAAATAAAGCAATCAATGTCATTCTAGTATATTCATAAATTATAAGCATAAAGTATCTGGTCCTAATGATGAACCACACTTGTTGGTTCGAAACGCGTCAGCCAAAAAAAATTCTCTCATGTGATTTCTACCGAAAGACTTTGTTTAATTTATCTCTCACCTATTAGAGTTTGTGTTATTATGGCCCCATAGAGATATGCATTAATAAGTTCCAATGGCCTTGTTGATGAATGCTCATTTGACTTGAAGTGGACTCATATTTTCTTCCAATGCTAGCAAGACTTGCAAATAGTATCACTTGGATTTGAAATATTAGGCATGTCTCTTATTGCTTCTTTTTTGTTGAGTTGTACAATATGGTCAAAATTGATATCACCCAGCCTTATGTGCCATAACCAACTTTCATCCAATTGCCCCTTGTAATGCTTTTCTTTGGCTCCATCTAGTATATATACATTACTTTGGGTTCAAGTTGCATTTGTCGCCACTCTTCCATATCCTCACTTCTTTGGTTCACATCCTTTAGAATGAATTATGAGATTATACCATTGTTCACACATTTGAATAACACTCAACAGATTGTGTTTTAAACCACATTCAGAGCTTTATCTTTTCCATTATCAAGGATTATCCCTGTACCCATTATTCTAGTTGGTGCATTGTTTCCAAAATGTAACACTCCCATCCACCCCCTTGTACTATCTTGGATTGTGGAACGTGTTACTTATGACTTAACTTGACCCTCACAATCTATTATGAATATGGGGTTACAAAATCCTCTTTTTCCAACCTCATTGAAACTCAAAACAAAGTCACCATCACATTCATCTCATCAAGAGCTTTCCGACGATATAAATTTTATCTCGATCTGACTCTCGTATTGAAAGTTAAACCATTTGAAGTTTAGCACATTAAACCTTGCCACATCAGCAAGGAATTTCCATGTGGCACCCTCATATAACCCAAGGGGACCTACCATTTCAACATTAAATCTCCACGTGGCATCCACATGACATTAATATATCAGCATGACACGACTCCATGTCATCAGGATTTTTCCATTTGGAAACCACATATGGGCCACGTGGCACCACCATGTCAGCTTATCTAGGGCCCATGTCATTAATGATCCTACATGCCATGCACACCAACTCTATCATATTACCATGTCACTACCACATCAACTCATCTCATGGATCCCATAGGGTCTGACCCCTTTGTGCAATTCAACGATTTCACATTATATCCAGTTTAGGGGGGAATCCAGGTGCACATAATTTTGCACCTTGGTATACTCCCCAAACCTCCATATGTATGGATACAACTTCACTCATAAATAAATATGGCTTACACCTTTTCTCATCCAACTAGGCCCACTCCAAATAGTCTAAACATTCTACGTAATCTGACACCATGCAAATCCAACCTCTCTCAAATACTCACCCAAAGAGGGCCCATCCCATATACTCTGCACATTCTACAAAGTCCAACACCATGTAAATATGGCCTCGCGTAATTATTCATCTATGTGGGGCCCATCCCAAACACATTTTCACTTGCAATGGAATTAAGCCTCACATATATTTATATTAATTTCAAAGCCCCGATCACCTAGATCCCAGATAATGTATCCGCTACTTTCAATATCTTGCTCCACAAACATTTGCGATATGCACTAATTCCTAGATATAATCTAATGTTGAGGAGTTAAAAAGGTATCTATCCCTTGATACATTATCTTCCCAATAATCCATCTAGCTCAGAATACGAGTCCTAACTCCTGCAATACTTTGACTTATGAAATCTAAGAACTTTCAATGGACTCAACCAAAGGTTTCCTTTAAGCTTGGCATTACTCTGAACACCAATTCTACAAGAATGAAACCCTCGTCCAAACATTGAACATCCCAAATATTATACATATCCATAATAAAATCAATGGAACTATCCCCATGTCTACTATCAGGCACTGAAAACAAGTTAATCCATAGTTATTACTACTTTATAACTCAAATACAAAAACATCATATTATACCACAAAATGGATCCTAAACAACGCTATCAGATCCACTAATATATCAGACATTGCATCATTATTAGTCCTTTTCCATAATAGATAAACAATGGTGTTAAACAAATAAAGGTCCATGGAGGTCATATCATATTCAACAATGGCATTCCACGCACTACAATAGTCTAGCTAAGCACATCAAGTAGTCATACATGACTATGAATATAGCTCTGCATTTCATGATTGTATCAGTAACATAGAGGCCTCCAAGCCCCTCATAACCATGAAGACACTCACACACAACATTACATCATAGACAAGTAGGAATACAACATTCCTCCATTAGTAGTATTGTTACATACAATATCATAGCACATAGCAAACATCATCCATCATTCATGGTGTAACGTGTGTGCAAATAAATACACTTATTTAATTACTTCCTCCTCATAAGAGGGAATTTGCAACCTTCAAAAATGAATCAATCCATGATAAGCGTAACACATTAGATAAGGGAAATCACATACTATATTGGGTTAGCTAAAACACATCCAAGAAACCATGCATATATATATATATATATATATATATATATATATACATATTATATATTATATATATATATATACACATATATAATAGTTGCACATATAGCCATAACTTTATCATGATCATGAAGGCATATAAAGCAAAGCACTCACTATGATCAAACAAATATCTCAACAACCTTCTCGGGTAGAAGTAATCCATATACACAACACATACATTAAACTCATAATAAGATAACTCACCATCATGGTTATGGTGTTGAGCGGTGGAAACTTGTAAATATGTAAGGATGACTGAAACTTATGAAATCACATATTAGTTTTAAGTTATTTTAGATCACTAGTTAGCGACATATTAGAAAACTTTCAGATGACCAAGAAGGTTGCATCCACATAACTCAAGAAACTCATTATCACCATAGATATACAAATTAGCTAGTAAACCATGTTTAGATAGTGAATATGGCATTCTTACATAAATGATAGAGGATTAATCTTTAGTCATAAGCAAATAAGGCATATCATAGCCTGTAATCTAACATGAATAACCGAGGATAATTACTTAATAACTTGAAATGGCTGGTAATAAAAGGAGAGATTTCCAATCTCCACCCAACCATAGGCAAACTACACTACAATATTTCTTGCATTTGACCACTCCCAAGCCAGATTTAGATTCTGAGGAGTTAAGTTCTCAAGGGAGTTCACACCAACAATTATTCATACAATTAATCAAGAGGAGGATTTCCCTATCGAGACGATTTATCAGTCTTTGTAAGGCAGTAAGCACCATAATGACTCTCTCTATCTCTTAGAAATCAATCATAGGGATTTACCTAATGTTTAATGAATGTTTTCTCAGTCCATGAGTATGATCTCACTCTAAGGGTGGTTTTTCATCCCCAAGAAAATCATCAAATAAATCTATATCTCCACTGAGCTTTCTTGGCCAAGTCTCACACCTATACATGCATTGGGTCATACCAAAATGCAGGGAACGATTTCCCAATCACACCAAAAAGGATTTATGCAAAGTTGTTGCTCCTGAGTGCTCCCACTCCTATGCATATGCTTCCTTTTCACCCTCATCTCCCATGAGACGACTCAATTTCCATCCACTCACATCATGGATAAATAAGAAATCATGGGCACTTCCCTTACCTAATCACTCCTTGCCAACATTATTAGGTGTGGAGCATTATGTTATGCCAACAACACCACTCTCCACTACTCTACCCTCTCTCCTCTATGTTATGCTCCCCATATTTCATTTTCTCTTGCATGTTGAGTCTCCCATCATGTCTTGTGAGATAGAGAGGTTGCATGGGCCTTGTCATTTACTACATGATACCCATACATAACTTCAATGCTTCCACCGACAAGACATTTAATCTATCAAGGAGTTAGGTAGGGGAATAAATGAATTAGCTTGGCTTTGGGTTTAAACACTACAAAAGAAACCCCTCCTCCTCAAGCTATGATTTTGTGTCCACTCCTCCAATTCAGCCATATTTTACATTTTCACATAATTTCACATAAACAAATGTACATAGTGACATTTACATAGTCAAACTCGTGTATTTACATTGGATAATCCAATGGTGTACCTACATCATAAGCACATGAGTCTTATGAAATTAATCATAATTTTTTAAAATAAAATTAAACCACGCTTTCGTCAATAGATTCTTTACGAGGTTAATTGTAAAATTTTAAATCAATTCAAATCACAACTTCAAATAGAAATTCTTCAAATTGGTAATTAATACTTATCTCTATGGTTACTCTTTGCCTCCTCTAGCTCACAAGCAGTGATTGATTTTACATACAAACCAAATACTCAATGATTCATAGCTCCATGCAATATTTAGCCAGCTACATCCTTAAATCCAACTCACTTAGTACTTTCACCACCAAGAGAAGCACTCAATGGTGGATATACTACTCCATGCAGTCTTTTCGTATAACTCCATCCTCAAGTCCAACTCACTGAGTAGTTTCACTACCAAGGGAAGCACTTGATGGAATATATAGTGCTCCACACAATCTTTTCATATAGCTCCATCCTCAAGTCAAACTCAATGAGTGGTTTCACCACCAAGGGAATCGGTCAATGGTGGATATACTACTCCATCCATTTTTTTGTATATCTCCAAACAAGTCCTCCTTCCCCCTCTCGACCACCACCCAATAGGAGTGGACATATCATTTACCATCAAGGTAGCCATGGAATACTCTAATGACATGTTCATGGAGTCATATGGCCAAGTAACAGTTTGATGTGCTCCACTACACTACTCATGGAGTCTTATAGTCAAGGTATCAATTATGAATTGCTCTCATGAGATAAACAAATTGCCACAGGCCGTAATGTCATCACGACAGTCTTCTTCCTGAGCTCCAAGCTCCATTATTCCACTTGTGTCACAACATTTTGTTTTCCATGAGATACACTCAAAAATTTCAAACAAAAAAAATTAACTTCCCATCTTTGCTTCATTCAGAAGTCATATCTCATAAGCATGAGACTTGTAATTATGTCGTTGGGCTTCTTTGTAGGTGGTGTTAATCTGTTATGGTGGATTTGACCTCACACCCCACCCTAATTACAATTTGATCTTTCAACCAAGCAACACTTGTCAATGCCTATATATATGCAATACCCTTATTGCAAAAATTCACAGCAACCTGAAGTGACCTCAAAATTATTATACTCATAACAATTCTATCACTCCAACTAAATTCAAATAAATTGAAGTGACACCATCATTGTATTATACATGTGCATCACATTTATTTGAAAATTTTCATAATGCAATTAAACATCTATTCTCGTAGACCAATGAGTCATAAACGACAGATACACATCTCTAAATTCAAGAGTAGTTTAGAAATCATTCTAAAAGTCATTACAATCTTTCATATTAAAGGATTCCTGCTTTAACCATACCACTTCTCAGTATCCATGCAAGGCATACATTAATTTGAAACAATAGTTTTCAAATTCAACTAAAGGATTTCTTACCCAATTCCTTTTCTTTACCCTTTTTACCTTGGCTTACTGCTTACCTTATTTACTTGGATATTATTACCAACTCTTTTAGTTGAATCCGTTTTGAAGAGAAACATTCCTATTGTTGCAATATCCAACGGTTACTGTGCAAATTAATTTTGAAAATCATGTGTTGCACATGCACACATCCCATGCTATTCATATGTTGTCAATTCCCATCCTTTATTACTTTCCTTCATGCACACAAAAAATGTCAAAAGTATAAGCATAAGCACATTAATAATGGTAGTTGACAACAATAGATCATTTATACACACTTGCTCATTGGATATTCCATGTGACATGGAATCCATTGAATAACTTCATTATGTTACCCAAAACATGCTAAGTACAAAGTTTATTTAAATACCATTTAGATAGTCATAATATTTTTAAATATCAACCACTTATCTTTCTACTATGATGGTTCTAAACAAATGAACTTTCAAACTAAATGGCATCATTATACCTTTCATTTTTTTCACATATTTATAAGATGTAGAATATATATCATCCATGCACAATTTCAATTAAGGGAACTTTCTTCTTATGTTATTTTCATAGTTTCATGTCACTGTTTATTTTGTTCATGTGGACCCAGTCAGGTCCACTTTAGCTATTTTGTTATCTTCTTATGCCCTTTAAGCCCGAAGTGAGATGGTTTTAAACCCTCAATGATTTGTTCCTAAGTCGTTGGAGACAATATGAGAACCAACATTCTTTTGGCGTCATTGCTAGCGAATGTAGTGTTAAGATTTTGTTTTCCCCGTAACTGAATTAATGGTTAAGTCTGTGACCTACCAGTGGACGGGGTTACAACTGCATGCGTCGTAAAGGGTTTCAAGCAAATATTTCTTGGTTTAACAAGTTCACTTGGTGACTCTTTGGTTGCTTAAATGGATTTTTCATGTTCTTCTATATCCAAATGATTTGCTCCACTTACTTTTTCTAACATACTAGGTTTTCTAAATGAAATGCTCGAAATAGAAGTGTGGGATACCTACCTGCTCTACTTTTGTGAAGATGAAGATGATGACCCGATTCAACATTTAGTTAAGTTCCATAGCCGCATTCCTAGGATTGGGGTTTATCAGGAGGATGTACTCATGAAATTGTTCATGAAGTCATTGGAGGGTAACACACAATAATGGTATAGGAGGCTTCCTCGTGTTGGTATTTCATCTTTAAAATATTTTCATGCAATTTTTTATGTACATTATAGAATTATGTATCCCTTCGAATTGATTCTTGAAAATTTTTGTCATTCAAATAAGCATTGTAATAAATATGACTTAAGGTTTCAAGAAAGTGAATCTTATGTCAGTAATGAAGCTATATGTTGGCATAATGAAAGTGACGATTCTAATGAAATATGTCTACCCTCTCTTGCTTTACAAAATGAATGTTTAACTGAAAAGGGTATTGTATCTCGTTCTGATTGCCAAGAGAAACCTAAGGAATGTAATGATTTGATTACCAATCTTAACTTTGGTTCTTTTTATTTGATTCCCCTCATCATTATACTAATAAATACTGTGAAGAAAGCCATGTTAAGGAAGAAATTTTGCCTACCACAACATCAACATTATCCATTCATGATTATGCAAATCAACCCTAAACTCTAGAAGACCTTCTCAAATAAACAAATAGATATGTGACAATGTTTTCAGTAGTTCTGATATCAATCCATATAACGTTCATGGTGATTATTCTAAGCTACATGTATATGATGTGTATGATGATGAGACAATAACCCTTGGTCATAATTTTGAAATAGAGGATGATTTTGATATAGATTTTGGTTCTTGGTCATGGAATTATTATGAATCCTTCAATACCGATACATGTGAAGATATGACTGGTTTTACATCCTTCCATACTAATGGCCCTATTTATCATGATTGTATTGTGTAATGTACATATTATGCATTGGACCTTAGGGGTATTAATGTGCCAAACTTTATGGTTATTATTTTATTTTCAAATTATATTATGACTAACCCTATGACCATAGAGGACAATCATGATGAAGAAACATACAAAAATCCTTTTCATGAATATATTACTAACATTTCAGGGTCTTATCCATTAGAAGTTCATACAAGGCTACATGATTTCGTCCAAACATGGATGACTGCATATCTTGAAAAAATTTCTTCAAGTTATCAATCAAGCACATTTCAAGAAGGTTTGGTAAACAAATTCTTCCCTTGTTTCTTTCAACAATTGAACATATTACTATTTTTTGTAAGTATGAAGCATAGAAAATGGAACCATGTAGCTGGTAAACTTTTAACCTAGCTACATTGGCTTTATTATTTCTTTGAAAAAAATTGCCATTAAAACACGTGTACATAAATCGTTGTAAATAAATAATACCTTTTATTACACAAACTTTATGGTTGTTAGATTTAGAAAAAATAAACATGAAATCTTTGCATCTTGAAAAATCTTATGTGATCATTGTAAGAATGAAATGTGAATTTATGATTCCTTAGTATATCCTATATTGATGAGTGGAGCACATATTTAAATACTTTTGTTCATGTATGGAGGTTAAAGGCTAATTATTTTTCCAAAGGGCTCAGAGCTTATCTTTTTAGCGATTTCAAACTTCATAATTGAATTGCTTTCTTTGACCACATACTTATTTGCACTACTTACACATAAATGTCTTGAGGAATTACATTACATTATGAATATTAAACCTATAAACACAAGGTTTGACCTTCACAAAATCAAATACTGAAATTCTTGTTGTACTAGTTAGTTATATTCATACTCCATGCATGAGACCTTCCCTAATCACCATACTATTCATCACTACTTAAAACTAATCCTTTTTCACAATGGGGGAAGCAGATGACTCCGTAATAGCCCATTGGAAGAGGAGTGACATTTGTGGTACTAGGTCACCCCAATGCGTAATCATCCCATTAGTTGCTTCAAAGGGGGAATGTTGACATATCTGTTGGGGCTATAGATGTTCGCTGATAGCAATGCAAGGTCAGTGGTATTAGGTTAAACCCGATTGTGTGATCATTCAATAGTCAATTATTCAATGAAATAAAATTGAAGCTTCTGCATTTCATGTTTATATATGAATGAAAAAGGATTAAATTTCTTATTCAGGATAATGGATGACTCTGTCGGGGTTATGGATGCTCCCTGGCAGTGGAGCGATGTCCAATTTTGGAAACTCATGTTTTGGAAACAAAAAGGGGAAATAAAACCCCTGATAACTAGTCTAATGGTTTATTGAAATTATCATTTTGATCTTAAATTAGTACCATGTCTTTTGCAATCTTTCAATCAATAATTGTAAGCATGCATCAGTTATATTTGATTTTGAAATGCTCTTATGAAGAATGAGACATGAATCATTATCGTAATCACACCCTAATAGACTGAAATATATGAACAAATGTATTATATGCGAATAACCACTGAACTCATCAATCTTTATATACTAGGTTTTCATGTGATTAATCTTTGTTTGCTTCTTGCTATTGATTAGATAAAACATTAAGATGTAAGGATTTTCATTCTCTCCTTATATAGATTAATTTATATTTTTCTGTATTAAAAGCTTCCCTTCCTTCTCAAGTTAACAAATGAAGGGTTTTTATTGTATTATAACGATAAGAATGATGCATCTTCACACATAAATAAGAATGGATTGTATTAAAATTTTCTCTTATCTAAATTTTTTACTTCTATCGAAACTTGACTATGTACGCTTGAATCTTGCAAATTCGGTTCTAAACTTTGTGAAATCCTGTGTAGATTGGCCAATAATGTTGAATTGTCTGCCTAAATCATCAAATGACGGAAAATAAAAATGATCAATAGTTCATACATTATATCGAGCATTAATATACGTGATAATTAATATCCACAAAGCATCACACAATGAGGAAAATGTGCTTACACTTCACACACTTCTGAGACATGGGTAAAAGATAAACTAGGTGAATTAGTAGGTAAGTGTCTTGCCTTATCATCGAGATCGAATATACATCTTTTACAAAATTTAAAAACCTATCCCCATAAAATGAAAAATTATAGGTGGAATCGTTAATAGGGTAAAGTAACACATTGACGTTCAATGTTTAGAGTTATATATGTTCTTAATGCATTTGAAAAGGAGGTTTCTTTTTTAAAATAAATTGAATCCATGCCCAAGTTAGAAGGCACCAGGTCTGTCATTCTTATTGCCTCGCGAGGAGGCATCATCCTCAATAGGAGCCAGAAATGTTGGTGCTAAATCTGACCATCTTCAAAACTGGATTACCTCCATGGGTTCTCTAATGAACAAACTTTTTTCATGATTTTTCTAGCCTTATTCGAGCTCCTAAAATCATATTCAACTCCTTATGGCTTACTCCTAGTCATTCGGAAAAGAGAATCAATAAAATAGATCAAAATAAAAACTAAAGTATGAGGAGCGAAGTTAATGATATAAGTGACATCATTTAAAGAATGTCACATATTCATAGAAGTGCATATGTATTATTTTTATTATGGTTTTAATTTTATTAATTACATATAAACAAAAAAACATAACAATTAAATGTTAACATCACTAACTAATGCATATCACTAAATATGATTAACATTTGTATTCCTAACTAAGAACTCCAAAAAATGGGAAATGTTGTCCACAAAAGGGGAATTAAATGTATAAGTAAATTTTTTTCTTGTACAATCCTTTAAATGCCCAAATGATTAGGAAAGATGACTTTCTTTAACAATATATTTATATTTATAATAAATAGTGTAAAATATGATTTCACGAAGGATAAAATCTTTTTACCACATATAATCTTATCATTGATTTACTTTCCAAATCTAGTCCTTCACCTTCACATTGAAATATCATAAGGTTGAGATATAATACAAAATTTAGAAATCATTTATTCAAATATTATTATAAATCCTAAAATATATATATAAATAATATCAACCATTTTTATTAACTTTAAGAGCCTCTCTCCCTACAGTGGTGGTGGTTCAAATGCAAATGTGAGGCCAAGCGAAGAGCAGGCAACTTCAATGATCTATCTCAGTGGCAGGTTTACACCAAACCTAACTCAAATAGAACTTGAGAACTTGAGACCGTGCCCACGCCCACGCACCATCGGCATTCGAACGGAAGGTTTCTACTTTGGGAAATACACCAGGTTCTTTTGCTCCATTTATGTAATCTCGCTTTATTTTACTGCATTTTTCCTTTCCAGTGTAAAGTTGGTGTCTATCTGGGAGGATTTCTAGTAGGATTGAGTCTTCTGCGACGAGTGGGTTCCTGTCGTAATACCTAATTCTATCCAAGCTGAGATGGGTTGCGAGTAATATATTCATAACTTCGCATGCATTAGACTCTTAGTTTTGAACTTCGGGTATATAACCAGTTTTCACCTCGACTACTGGCATCCACTGTTCCTCCCATGTACTCCAGCTGCAGGAATGTATATTTAGCCAGGTCGCATTTTCCGAGGATATCTTGAAGACTTAAAATGCGATTTTACAACTAGTCACAAATACAGTGGAAAGGAGCTGCGACTGGTGAAGGTCACATGGTCACATATTTGGCCAGGCTGCATTGTCTAGTGGCATCTCTAACACTCTAGAATGCATCTTGCGACTAGTCGTAAATACGGTGAAGAGAGATAACTGTCCATGGAGTAAATCCATGGTGGGAGTCTCTGCGAGGTGAATTGCATGTATTAGTCTGATATACTCTCACCCCATCCATCCAGTACTACCCCGGGAGTCGGGACCATGCAAATATCATGTTACTCCATAGCTCAAGGGGACTGTTACTGATTCATGTAACAAACTTTGACCACTTGGACGCCGTCAATCATGGTGTGTGCACACGTACATGCAGAGAGTGCCACTGCTGAGACAGAAATGAAATGTTTAACTACAAACAAGCATTCGTTCACATGTTTGGCAGTTGACACCAGCAGCGCGAGGAAGGCCTTGGTTTGATGCCATTGGAGGGTAGTGGAGGCACTATTTATACATGCGTTTGGAGGCACTATTTATCGAGTCACAGCATTGCACTTTCAAGCGCTCTAGGTTTCCAAAGCTTCAGGCATCTTTAACACTCTAGAATGCGATCTTGTGACCAATCACAAATATGGCGAAGAGAGATAACTGTCCATGGAGGAAATCCATGGTGGGAGTCTTTGCGAGGTGAATTGCAGTGTATTGGTCTAATATATTCTCGCCCCATCCGTCCAGTACTACCACCGCTACTAGCTTACCTCTCGGGAACTTAGGGTGGTCGGCCAATTTCCATGTTTTTATGCCACTTTTCATATCGATACCAACAACCTCAAAAACACTACTAAAGTTCTTGGTTGAATGCAAAAGAGCAGATGAAATGAAGTGAAAATGGTCATGGGCGATAAATCAAGGTGGTTATGACAATCCAGTTTAATGTAGAGGCTTCTCGAGGGCTCATATCGCTGCGTTTATCAATTTTATGAAAATGATATTGACTAAACATTCAACTGCAAGCAGCAAGCACTTTGGAGTCTCTAACAACCCACTTCAACCATTGCGAAGGGCATATATTAGAGGCATCCATCCATTGACCAAGCTCAACTCCAACCAAGCTCAACTCCAAGGCATTATCAAGTCACCTCATCATCAATTGATCAAGAATGCGTTCCGATGAGAGCAACGAGCCATGCAAAAGCAGGGATCTTTTATGCAATAGAAACATTGAGCCAGCAAATGCATTCAAACATGATAAAGGAATAAGAAATTTCAGAGCAGGTGGAAACAAATGATTTAGGACAAGTGAAAATTGCCTCATTTGCCAAAGCTGGGAAGTGGGTTTGGGTCAATGCCAAACAATATCGGGGCATTTTAAAACGAAGAGTAGCCCGTCTAAAATGGGAGCAAACAAGGAAGAAATGGTCTAAAAAGAAAAGTACTCGAGCCCTTTGCAAAAAGCACCCAAACAAGTCTCCTCGACAAGCACGTGGCAACAAGAAGCCCAGAGGAAAAGACATTGATGATTCTACCTTATATAGTCCCACATCCGCACCTCTCACCTGGTCATCCGATCTTTATGTGAAAGAATTGTTAAATGCAAAACAAAGGTTGGAGGCCTTAGAAGCTAAAGGGCAGGAAAGAGATCATAAAATTCATATAATAACAACTGAGAACAAGGTTTTAGTAGAAAGCAATAGAGTTTTAAAAGAACAAGTGGCATTGCTACAGGATGCTCTCCTGATAAGGAAGACAGAATGGCAACACATTAGGCAAAGGTGCAAAAAATAAAGAAATCTGTAGTGGAAAGTACAAAGGTGGTGAATGTGAAACCACCCTGAGATAAAGGGAGAATGATTGCCCAAATAAACAACCATGAAGAGAATGAAAGAGAAGAAATGAAAGGAGATCCCACCAAAGTTTCCAAAACTTGGGCTCAAGTTATTAGCAATTCTACTAATAAGGAAGGAGAAATAAATATTAAGGTTGACGACATGCAAGATAGTGAAGGCAAGGAAAGACAAAATAGGGCAACAAACATAATTATTAAAGGGGTGAAAGAATATGGGAAAAATGAAAGTACTCTTGACCTTGCAAGGGACTTCTTGAAAGACAAGTTGTTATGGCAAGGACAAATATGCCAAGCATGGAGGGTGGGTAAGCTTAACGGGGAGAAAGCCAGGCCCATAAAAGTCATTATGCTTAGCTTGGGTGATAAATACACCATTCTAAGCAAAAACATATCTTGAGGCATTCTCCTTTTTTCCTGGAAGAAGATTTAATCGTAAAGCAACAGGAGGAAAGAAGGGAGGAAATTTTAAAGGTTAGGGCAACAAGAGATGAAGGTCAGAGAGCATGGATTTATAAAGGAAAAGTTGTGATAATGCAATTTGGACCTCCTTCCAAAATAGGGCAGCAATATGGTAATAAAGAAGTGGCAACAAACTCTTCAACAGGAAATCATAAAGCAAAGTTAGCATGGGAAAGCAGGGACAAAGACTCAAATGTGAGTCTTACATGTCAAAATAAATAGCAATCAAGTCATACCCAGGTTTCCTTAAGATTATTCCATTGGAACTGCAGAGGTTACCCATGGAGACAAGGACCTAAGTTAGGGCCTATTGCGGAAGATAGAGACATAATTTGCCTCATAGAAACACATGAGCATGAAGGGTGCAAAACACCTCTGTTTGAAGGATATTGGAAGATGGCAGTGTGGAACAAGGCAGCAGGGAATGGAAAAGGGCACGGGGGTATCATGGTTTTAGTAAGGGAGAAAGAAGGTCATCTCATTCAGGTAGAAAAAGAAGACTCACATAAGAAATTCTTTTGGTTTAAAATATCAGAAAATGGAAACCACATTAGAATTGCAGCATGCTATTTTGTGCCATAGGTTTCAAAAATCTACAAAGGTAGAGGGCTTGATCACAAAGATCCATTTGCAGCCTTAAAAGCGGATATTACAACATAATTGCAGCTAGGTGAAGTACTTATAGTGGGTGATTTCAATGCGAGAACCGCAAGTGAGCAAGCTAGCATTCTTTGTTGTAATGATGATTGTGACCGTATTTGGCTTACAGAAGAAAGTAATCATCAATGGGAAAGAATTTCAAAGGACAAGAGCTGCAATCTCTTTGGTGAACAATTGCTTACTCTGTGTGGGGCCTTTTATTTAGTCATTTGTAATGACTTGACTAGATGGGCAAACTTTGGTAATTTCACTTGTAGTACTTAAAATGGAGAAAGTGTGGTAGATTATGTAATTTTCTCACATGGTTTGTGTGAGAAAATGGAGAAAGTTTTGATTGGAGATCAATTGTGGGACTTGAAATCAGACCACAAGCCAATTTATCTGTGTTTCTCTTGGATTGGAAAGAAACAGTTACAGTAAAAAATTCAACATGTCCAACAAAATCTCCCATAGGGCAAAATTCTTTTGACCCTAGAAAATTGTAATACCTTCAAAATGACGCTAGAGAGGCTCTTCGGGAAGGAGAAAACTACAATTCACAACACTCATAGTCATGAATTAACACACTTAATTCAATGTGCACTTGCAAAGTGCAAAAGAGCAAAATTAAGAAGTCTGAAACAAATTGCTTTCCGGTTAATGCTTGGTTTGATGAGGAATGCAATAAGGCAAGTAGAATGTGGAAAGAGTCAAACAAGGATAAAATAAAGCTCAAAGCTTACAAGCAATTATTAAGCAAGAAAAAGGTCGATTTCATGGCTTTAAGGAGGGAAGAACTAATATTCCTTGGGAAAAACAATTCCAAATTATTTTGGAAGGAACTCCAACCGAAAAAGATGCAAATTGGAAATAATATTACAACTTCTAAATGGTTCGACTATGCAAGACAACTCTATGAGCAGGTTCCCAAGGTTGATCCTCCTCCCTTGGTCAACACTGATACTGGACTCTTCATAGTACTAGAGGTAGATATGGGTATCAAGAAGTTGGGTGTCGGAAAAGCAAAAGACTTATTTGAACTCCAAGCAGAATATCTAAAGTGGGGCTAAGAAATTCTTGCATCTCACATTACAAAAACCTTCAACAACATCATACAACAAGGGCTCCCCACAAATTGGACAACTACTCTAGCAATACCTCTTTTCAAGAGCGGTGACGTCAATAATCCCTCCAATTATAGGACCATCATGATAAACCCTTTGTTTGCAAAGCTATTTGGATGCATGCTAGAAAAAAAAATTAGCAAGTGGGCAGAAGAAAGAGATAAGCATGCTAAAGGGAAAACAAGTTTTAGACCTAAACATTCCACAGTTGATCATTGTATAACTTTAAAGCACATCATCAAAAAAATGTGGGAGAAAAAGGAAGAAGTCTTCTGTTGCTTTGTTGATTTTAGAAAAGTGTTTGACTCGGTTCTTAGGGATAAGCTTTGGCATAGAATGGAGGAACTTGGTGTTCCTAAACATTTGAGAGCAGTTGTGCATAGGTTGTATGAGGAGGTGAGAGTCAAAATTAGAACTTCAGCAGGAATTTCTGAAAGTTTTAGAAGCGATATCAAGGTCAAGCAAGGTTGCCCACTGTCTCCTACCCTTTTCGGTTTATATATTGACAAGCTTGAGGAGTGGTTAAATTCACAAGGGGGTGATGGTATCTATTTGGGTAAGTTTGTTATAAGGCTTCTTTTGTATGCATATGACCTTATTCTTATTGCTAAATCGGCTATTGGTTTGCAAGAGCACTTACTATCCCTTGAGCATTTTTGTACAACTGTGGGGATGCAAGTTAATATCAGCAAAACGAAAGTAGTGGTCTTCTGTAAGAAAAGAAAATGTAACCAGCATAAGTTTTACTTTGAAGGCAACATTCTGGTAGAAGTTGCGGACTACAAATACCTCAGAATTGACTTCAACAAAAATCTAAGCTGGAATGGGTGTAGAAAGAAAAGAACTTTGGGGGGTTGGAAAGCATATTGCTTTTCAAAATAGGTGTAGAAAGGCAAAGTTATGGGACTGGAACGCCACTCAAAATCTTTTTGGGATTCTAGTGATTTCGGTAATTCTATATGGTTGTGACTATGGGCCAACAGTACATCCGACATGCGGTGGAGACAAATTGAGAAAATTCAAAAGCGTTTAATTACAAACAAATTTAAGATTAAAAGTGCAGTTCCTTACGATATCTTGCTAAGTGAAATAAGGACCTCTCCTATTGAAGCAATTGCTATGGTGCGAGTCATAAGGTATTTTAAAAAAATTGAGCAAATGGAAGAGGGTAAATGGCCTAAGGTTGTCTTTAATGATAGATTGTGCAAGAGCAAAAAAACTTGGATGCAACAAAATAACAAATGGTTTAGTAAATGGGGTATTTGCTTGAACGTGTGTCCCATAAACAACAAAGAGATAAAATCTTTTGTTATGGAAAATTTCCACAAGCATATTTGGGACAATGAGCTAGGAAGAAAGAAAAATTACTATATTGAAGTGTTTAATCCCACTCATAATCATCAACCAAAGGCATACATAGAGGCCAATATCTCTTGGAGAGCCAAAATTCTTATTGCTCAGTTAAGGACTAATTCTCATGAACTATGTTGTGAAACAGGGCGCTGGAAGAGGCCAAAGGAAATGTGGGAAGAAAGAGTATGCATTTTTTGTTCTTCCGGAAAAGTGGAAATAGAAAAACATTTCATTTTAGAATGTGAGGCTTTCAAAGACAACAGGGAAAATTTTGTAGATACACTGGCAGCTAGCTCTTGGGATAATCTATTTAGCGAGAGGTTGGTCGAGATGTCGGGAGCATTTATTTTGAAGCTTCACAGGAAAAGGGCCAAATACATCAAGCAAATGAAGAAGAAAGTTGTCCCATAGGCTATCTTTAGCCTCGTGGACGTTAAAAATAATTTCTTTCTTTCTTTCTCTTCGAAAGCGTTCTAAATCATCAATCAAAATAAAGTCGAAACTCAACTATTTAAACGAGTGACCATGAAATTTCAAGAGCTTACTTTTCTTAATTGTAAAATGAAATTAATTCAAGTGAGAATATTCTCTAAATTTTAAGATGATGTTTTAATTTTAAAAAACTTACAACTGATTCTTAAATAATTTAATTAAGGTATTAAAGCTTTGTTAGTACTCTAGTGAAAAAATCTACTTTACAAAGCATGTAAATCAAAAAAGCTATGAATAAAACTATAATAACACTATAAATTCAAACTGCATTCCTACATATAATTACACATTTACCTAAGATTTCCCACTGGCTAATATGTCTATAATACACAAGTTCATTTACCTAAGATTGCCCACTGTCTAATATGTATGTCTATAATACACAAGTTCTCCTAGCCATGTTAAATTGTTCATTTATCAACAAATTAATTCTTTTATGGGTTTATCCACCTAAGATATCCTTTTTTATATATACCTAAGTCTATATCTTGTGCATGTATTATCTCATCTCCGAGGCCATTGTCGTAAGGCTTAAAATACAGTTTATAACATTTTACTTAAATCATTCGTGTGAAACCTTTCTGACAAATAGGTGAGTCGTATTAAAACAAAGGCGGGTGCTAAATATTTATTAAACCAAATTAAAATTTAAAAAATAAAAACATTTAAAGAAAAAACGAGCATATAAAAAATTAGATACAATCATTTGTTATTAGAGTTTTATAACATTCTATTTAGAATCATTCGTGAATGTGTGAATCATATTTAATGAAGGATTACATTGAAACATTTTTATCAAACCAATTGTATTAAACCAATGTGCAAGGCCCACTCAAGTAACATCACTCGTGTGAATGTTATTGAGTTGGAGGAGGAGGTTTATAATCTCTACTTGATATCGAATGAGATACATAATGAGATAATGTTAAGTGAAACAGGTGCAACTCCCATTGAAGTAATTGTTGTTGTGCGGCTCATAAGATATCTAAAAAAGATTGAGCAAATGAGAGTAGGTAGATGACCTAATGTTATCTTCAATGAAGGCATGAGTGAAAGAAAGAAAACATGGATGAAACAAAACTACACATGGATGCAAAAATGGAATATCTACCTCAATGCCTATCCCACAAATAGCAATGAGCTAAAGGATTTTGTTATGGAGAATTTTCGTAAAAAGGTATGGGAAAAAGAGTTGGGTAGAAGCATTGAGGAATTCAACCCTATGTGTGATCTACAACAAAAAGAGTTCATTGGAGCTAGCATTTCGTGGAGGGCAAAGGTTCTTATTACTCAATTAAGGACCAACTCGCATCAACTTTGGTATGAAATAGGAAGGTGGAAAAGGCCTAAAGAAGTCTGGGACGAACAAGTGTGTACATTTTGCACATCTAGGGCTGCGGAATCGGAAAAACATTTCATTTTGGAATGTGATGCACTCAAAGACATCAGAGAAAGTTATGAGAACACGTTAGCTTCAATTTCTTGGCATTGTCTTTTTAGTTAGGGGATTGTTGGAAGGTTGGGCCAACTCATCATCAATTTGAATCAAAAAAGGATTGAATTGCTGATATGGAATTTATCCAGGACAAAGAATGAAAGGTATTACAAACTCATGTGCATGGATGTGCCTATGTTACTTATGCAACGCATCAATAAGATTGCTAGAATACATAGACACTGAGGCAATCAGAGAAAACATAATAGTCAAACATGTAAACAAAACAAGTTTAATGAGGAGTTCACCCAATGCTCCTAGGCTACCTCTCCTAGTCCAACCTTTCAGTGGTGGCCTCTCTATTATGTTTTCAAGTAGAGTTTATACAATAGTGAGCTTGATTCGAGACTCACTAAATAGAATGAAGTCAGTAGGAATGGAGTGCACAAACTCTCCTTACTAAAACTCGATCTCTGAAGGTCACAGTAGTATGACAGGGCTATGCCGATGAATTTTCTTGAACCTCTCAAGCCTCCAATGGAGTACACAGACTCTTTGACTCTCTCTGGCTTTGTCTGGCTCGATGTTGCTTTCAGGTCAACTCGGCTTCTACTCTATGTTCTTTGGTATTAGCTCTCTGCGTCTCTGTGTGTTGCCCCCTCTCTTCTTCTGTCAGTTCATGGCTTTAAAGCCAATATGTTCTTTGATTGCTCGTTTTCGCTTCCCGGTCTTCTGGTTTCCTTTCCTCTATCAGTTCGAATTCTTCTGCTCTGCGTCATCATCATTGGGTAACGCCTCGCAGTGAGGTGGCCACCTGTTTGCTAACGAACTGGGTGTCAGATTCCCTGAATCATATTCGAATGGTCGTTAAATCTGTTTGCTTCAAGATCACCGTGAACACGAATTGTTTGCCAACTCATCGTCCACGTCAGACTTCAAATCCCATGTCATCTTACTTTTTGACCTGTCAAATCCGGTCATTCATTGGGACATATCTTCGCCGTCGATCTGGACACCCCAGATCCTACGGTCGTCCTTCATATCGGGCGGACAAGTCACACAATGTTTACCCGTCTGATGTGGGCAATTTTCTCTCTCTTCCACTGGACACATGTCACTCCATGTGTGGCATTGGGTGGGACTCAGTCAAAACTGCTTACCTCGTTGAAGCCTTCCGATATCCTGCCGGTTTTGGGGAATCCCGCGCTATGGAACTAAAACAGTTACTTTTCCGAATTTTATAGCGTTTTTGGGTCTGGGCGCTTCAGGGTTTTCCTTCACTGAGGGGGACACATCGCGTATCAAAATCCACCTCTGTTTCCCGAATTAGCCTCCGGTTTTGCCAGTTTTGTGCCATTGCGCTTTACCATGGGCCAACGGTTTGTGCACTCGACCGAGGGTCCTCATTGCTCCGCTCTGGCCACAACTGTGATTGTTATGAGGATTCCTTCTGATAGCTTTGACTTTTCTAAGACTTGAATCTTTTAGCATAATTTCAAACAATCATGAAAACTTAGAGAGTTTTAGGATCCAATTCGAATCACGTCCTTCCCACTGAAAAAAAGCTTTTGGGACCACCAAAAGTTGGTTTTCTTTTAAGCATCAATCAAGTGAGGTTATTGCTTCCTCGCTTGCTCAATTTCTATACATTTCACACTGCTTAGCTTTGAACCTTTGAGTCTGATCCTGAGGTACTCAACATCCCCTCTGTGTGTAGTTCTTACCTCCCTGTCTCAAACTGTATCTTCCTGCAACTTATTAAGATATTCAGGTAACAAATCATCAATAGAAGGAAATTGACTCTGCTCTTCGGGATCTTCAATTAATGAAGGTTAAAATAGTCTCAAGTTGTCTGAAATAACAACTGAGTAGATGTGAATCTAAGCTGGTAGATCAAGGCGAAAAGCATTCTCACCAATTTTCTCAAGTATCTTGAAAGGTCCATACCTTATTGGCTTCAGCTTCTTTCCTTCACCTTGCATTCTGTCTTTGCTGATATACAGCCGGACTTGGTCACTAACTTGGAAACTATGCTCCATCTGATGCTTGTTATGCTTTGCCTTGTACTTGGCTTGGCTCTTTTCCAACTGTTCCTGTACTGCCTGGTGAATCTCTTGGATTTGTTCAATGAACTTGGTTGCCTTATCCACATCACTGTGTCCATCAACTGCTATGTCTTTACCAAAGACAAAATCCAAGGGAGACCTTGGTGTGAAACCAAAAAAGGTCTCGAAAGAAGATATTTGTGTAGAAGAATGTTTGGCTCAATTGTAAGCATGTTTCGCATAACCTAAATGTTCATCCCAAAGTTTAGGATGCTTGCTGCAATAGTCTCTGAGCAACTGGATCACTGTCCTGTTGACCACTTATGTTTGGCCATCTGTTTGCGGGTGAAAAGTTGTGCTTTTCTTCAATCTGGTGTCCATCAATTCCCACAAACTTGACCAAAATTTCCCAACAAATCGGGTATCTCGATCAGATATTATGGAAGTGGGTAATCCAAAATGAACCCATACAAGCTGAAACAACAACTTTGCAGTTTTTTCAGTTGTAATATGTTTGTTACAAGGTATTAAAATACACATTTTGCTGAACCTATCCACAAAAACATATAAATAGTCATGACCTTTCTTAGATTTTGGCAGTCCTCAAACAAAGTCCATGGAAACACTTTCCCAAGGATGAGAAGGAACTGGTAGTGGAGTGTACAAGCCTAGTTTTCTATCGCTGGGGTTGCTTTTAGCACACATGGTACACCCTCTTACATACTTAGAAATTGTCTCATTCATTTTTGGTCAATAACAAAATCTTTGCAGTTGTGCAACTGTTTTACTTACACCAAAGTGACCTGATATTAGAGAAGTGTGTGCTTCTCGAATTATCTTTACTCTTTCAGTTTATGGAATGCATAGCTTCCCACGGTGATACAAGAGTTGGTCCTTAATATGATAATCCAATTCTTCTACTCGTTTTCCTTGACTTAAAGTTGCATATACAACTCTAAAATCTATATCTTGAGCATATTGTTCAATGTAGCTCTCGTGCAATACTAAATTATTGTTAAGTATAGTAGATGCATTTATAATTGGTCTAGATAACATATCTGCAACTTTATTGTGTATGCCCTTTTTATATCTGGTGACTAAATGAAACTGTTGCAGAAAACCCATCCATCTATAGTGTCTTGATTGTTGCAACTTAGTTTGGGAGTGTAGATATTGAAGTGGTTGATGATCAATATGTATAACTATCTCTTTGCCCATTAGGTAATGTTTCCACTTTTTCACACTCTGTACTAATGCATACAATTCTTTATCATATGGGGGATAGTTAATTACTGCAGAATTAAATGTCTTAGAATGATAACATATGGGTTTACCATGCTGCATCAACACTGCTCCCATGGCATAGTCACTAGCATATGTTTCAATCTCAAATGGTCTTTGAAGATCGGACAGTGCTAGTACTAATGTTGTAATAATCTTTTCTTTCAAGGTGTCGAAGGCTTTCTGTTGTTTACGTCCCCACTGAAACACCTTGTTCAATCTTATTAAAGCATGTAAGGGAGCTGAAATTAAGGAAAAGTTCGAAATAAACTTTCTCCAATATTGTGTTGCTCCTAAGAAGCTTCTAACTTCTGTAGCATATTTGGGTTTAGGCCAGTTTACAACAACTGCAACCTTAGAGGGATCTATCTTCAATTCACCACCCCCTACTATATGTCCCAAATAATTCAAAGATGTTTTGCCAAATTCACATTTTGAGAGTTTAACATAAAGTTTTTCTCTTTTCAAAACATCTAGTGTATGCTTAACATGCTTTAAATGTTCTTCCCTCGTTTTGCTAAATATAAGAATGTCATCCAGATATACAATAAGAAAATCATCAAGAAAAGGTTTGAGTACATCATTCATTACTCTCATGAAAGTAGCATGAGCATTAGTTAAGCCAAAAGGCATAACCAGCCACTCATACAATCCCTGCTTTGTTTCGAAAGCAATCTTCCATGCATCTTGCTCTGCGACTCTGACCTGATGATAGCCACTATGCAAGTCTAACTTGGAAAATTAAACAGCTTCTTTCAACTGATCTAATAGATCATCTATGCAAGGAAGGGGATAACGATTTTTAACGTTATCTTATTCAGTGCTCGGTAATCAATGCACATTCTCCACGAGCCATCTTTATTTTTCACCAAAACAATTGGAGATCCACATCGTGATGTGCTAGGTCTGACGAACCCCTTCTTGAGCAGCTCTTGTACCTGCTTCTTGATTTCTGCATTCTCTAAAGTGGACAACCTGTACATTCCAATGTTAGGCAATGGAGCATCTTGCTGCAAATTAATATCATGCACTATTTCCTTTTTGGGTGACAGACCTTTAGGTTCTTGAAACAATACATCATATTCTGAAACAACTTTTTCTAAATCAGCTCGTTGTTTAGCATCACCTGCCTCAAATACATTAGTTTTATCGGGTTTCTTTTCCTTTACAACCATCAGTAAAAATTGTTTGCATGAATTTACAATTCGTTTCATATGCCCTAAGTTTATGAGAGTATAATTATTCTTGAGCTTATGAGCTCTTACAATATATTCGATTCCATCTTTAACGAGTAGATACTTGTTCTCAGCTCTATAGAAAATAGCTTTTCTATCATAC
>APFE031255919.1:0-16994 GCA_000404065.3 Pinus taeda | reverse complement strand
TAATAAAATATGCTAAATTCATGGTGGTTATGACCCCTTTCTTATTAGCCTCACTTATAGCCATTATGTGTTCTCTAATGGGCTTTGTCAACCTTTCAATTTAATACAAATTTCTCTGAGTTGATGTTTGAAGAATAATAGATATTGCATGAGTTGTCACGACATCATATTGAATGGTATTCCATGCATCTCCAATACCCATGGACCCTAAGCCTTGTACTTCTCACAAATTTTGCACTTCATACTAGTCTTGCCATATTCAACGTTGATACTATACACCCACGGATGTTTTGTCGTCCACTCTTCTTGAAATTCACGTTTTAAGAAATCTTTCCTCCTAGAACTACTAGATACACCATCTTCTCCTTCCTTTTCATGGCCAAAAAATCTAGATCAACAACGAACTCTTCATCCATTTCTTCATTAGCATCGTCATTCAAATCAAGTATAGATGGAATATCTTTAACATTAGAAAGCTTTGATGTTTTATAATATCCATAAAAAATGTCAATAGTTGATTGACCCTTCCTTTTTGGAGGCATTTCTATTTAAATAATGTACTTACATGTAAAACAATTACAATAAATTAATAGTTTAAAACACTTACAAAAAAAACAACATAACATAGATAGATTAAAAGATATTATCTACAAATAGAACTCTTAGAAACTTAAAACCGTACCACAAAAAATGTCTTAATAGTGCACCATGTCACCATCTAATCTAAATCACATGACATCAATTTCGGCTTTGATTTCACGTGAACTCTAATTATGGTGAAGCTTCAAAATATGTCCACTTTTGTTATTGCCAAGTGTGTTGGTTATCCCACTCTGTGTGAGAAGGCATTTTTTTTTAACAGAAAAAATGGTGGAGGATTTTAGTTAGTTAGTTTAAATCCGGTGTTCTCCCTAAAAGGTTATAAGGTAAAATTTAGGAATAGAGTATTCCATTTTTCCTGATATAACATGACTATTAGTAAATAAAATGTTGTAGGATTTTGATTAATTTATTTAATGAGTGTTGTTTTTAGAAATTTATAGGTTTAAATTCAAGAATAAAGTATAAACAACTCTGTAAATTTTAATAATCAAATTATTATCAATAATGGATTATGGAAATGTGGTTAAACCTATAATCTAAACCTACAATTGTCTATGGTCCAGGTCTCTCTCCAAACCTTCAAACAGAAAAGTGAGACCAATTTTTTTTTATCTTTTAAAGTTTTACGAAATACTTCTAAATAAATTGATCAGACTAATTTTAAACAAATGGACGTTGGAGACTTGGAAACTCCCATAACAAGAATATTATTATTATATTTTAGTGAGAAACTCACTCTGAAATTCTTAGAGGGATTTGCCTTGTTAAAATACAAGGGCCCACGCCAATTTTTTTTTGTTAACCAAATTTCAAGCATAACTAAACTTTAGGCTCATTATTATACAAAAAAATATTACTTATAAAATAAAAATAAAAATTATACAAAACCCATGACGATGTAGAGCTATAGAGTCAGAGATGGTTAGAGGTAGGGTATGTTGAGAATCTATTATAGAGATATATTTTGGAGATATTAGAAGGTAGCATGTGACAGGAACTTCGAAGAACCAGCACCGGAATGACCACAACAACCATTATTTCAAGACTCTACAAACGTCAATTTTTTTGGTCTCTCCTTTCTTAAAATAGTATAGAAAAACAACCAATTTGTTGATAAGATCATTTATTTATTCAATGGTACTCATAGATTTATAATAATTTTAATCCAAGAAGAGAATTTCATTGACAACTAGAAGTGATAGTCCTGGAATTTTGTAGTCTTCCTAACTTCATGTTGATCCATTAGTATAGCAAATAGTTAGGTTGCATTAAATAAAAATGTGGGTTGTGGATCGGGCCACCTACAAGATGCATCTATATATGGTTATACTATTTCATATAAATATTCATATTAAATCAAAATAAATTATACTGAATCAAACTCAAATTTGCATGCCCACAGTTCAAACATAACTTATGAAATCAAAAAATTAAAAGCTCACAGCAACTCAGACCCATAATGTCTGAAGAAAAAATCAATGCCTAACCTAGGGCGTCAATTCGTCGTTTCCTCGAAACTGAATGTGCATATGCCTTGAGAGTGCGAGTGTCAGGGACGTAGACTGCCCAAATCTCTTTTGTGCCTGTGCAGTTTGACGATGAATCCAACCACCAACAATATTAACATGAATTCACACTGGCGCAGTGGCACTGATTGGCATACTTTCTGTAAAAGGAAGGTAGTGTTGTGGTGTACTCTCTGTAGAAGGGTAGCAGAAAGCAAGATGGATTGTGGTTGCAAACATTCCAATAAAGGTAAATTTCTCTTACAACTTTTAATCCACTCGCGAATCGATTGTGGTTGTAGACTTGTACCTAGGAACTTGCCAGTTGTGTCGTTAAGTGAGGAGTCAACTTGCAAAAAAATGCACTGTTAGGTGGAAAATAAAGGGGTATAATAACATTTTGGAAAAAAAATTAAACATCAAAAATACGTCTTCCATCATTCCAGGAACGTCACGAAAAACGAGCATCCACAAATTCCAATAATCAAATACAGGAAAAATGCCTTATGACCAGCAAAATGCCCATCAAATTCCATCCCGGGTGGAAGGTACACGAATGTTATTAAGAAGATAAATTTAAATTTATGATAATTGTTATTTTTGGCATCAAATGAAAAGTAAAGTTAATTGTTGATTTTGTTCTGTATTTTTTGGATGCTGAAAATCAATAATAGATATAAAGATGTGTGAAAGACAATTATTATTTTTTCATTCTTTAACTTACTTTTAAAGAAGCTAGATTTTCCTTTAATCAATTTACAATGGAGTAGTAGGCCATCTTTTTGGAAATACCATAAGAATAAATAATATGGCAAGATGGAATAATTGAACTCCTTCGGAGTTTGAATAATGAGCATTGTTGTTGTTAGGAAAATAAATTGCTATCTACTTTTATTACCTTTCAGTTTTAAGCTATATTGTGATTTCATGTTGTAGACGTTGTTGTGAATACATTGTTCAATAGAAGGCCATCTTAGTATTTAGCAATGAAGGATTTGGTTATTCATGAACATTCTTTTATTTTTTCTTGCTAAGTGTCATAGGCTTCATGAATGAATAAACATATTAACATGTAGAAATTGTTAAAGCAATCTAGCACAACATCTTGTAAGGCTATGTCATTGAAGGCATTCATGTTTCCATGGTATTGAATATGATAAGTTGAATATGTTCTCACACTATTATAGTGTCCTCCCAAAGAAGCACCGCTAAGAAAATCCTCCAACTGTGGGCCTTTGCATTGCTATAGTTTCCTATCAAAGAAGAGCCACCAAAAAAATCCTCTATATTTGGGACTTAGACATATAGCCATCTTAGAAAAAATATTAACATCAATTTTTTTTTCCTTTTATGAAATTGGTCTTCATGAATTTCTTACTCACAAATTGTTGTGAGAATTTTCATTGGAGGTGGAAATGATGCAAAGAATAACTAATTGTGTTTATGAGCACAAAACATTGAGAATTGACCATTTTGCAACATGTCTACCCCTTCTTTATAATTCTACAATTGCAAAAGTAGTTTTAAGGTTGTGTACCTATGTCTATCTAGTTAGAGTCAATGGAGTTCATGGCCATATACAATAGGTCATATTTAGGAGCAAAGGTTTTTCAAAATCCTTTTCTTCAATTGCACGCCTACTATGAGAATCACATTTCCCTACTAGCAAGTAGCATCAGTGATAAAATCATAAGCCAAAGATCATCCAAGTTCTCCTTTCTTTAGCAATGATAAGATCATTCCTTTTGCTCCTGTCTTTAGCAATGATCCATGCATTTACAAGTATTCATACCTAGATATGACCTTTTCTATTATAATTGTCACCTTGTTTAAAGCTTTAGTTTGTTTGAAGTCTATCTATAGGAACAAAATTTGCAATCACTACCTTCTTTAAATATCTACTTTGTATGAAGTCTATCTATTGAAACAAATTTTCTTCTTTATAAACCTAAGGCCATGTAGAAAGTTAAAACGATAGTAATGCAATGATGATCATATGAGGTGAAATGGTGCAAAAAGATAATGTCATGGAAACTAATAAAATTCGAAGAGACAATTAGCTCTCACTGATTAAATGAGAGAGGAGAACAATCTTGGCATGATGTCTACGTTGTAGTTATGATGTACTAACAATGCCCCAAATGATCGATTTATTGTACAATGTTAACATATTGTCAATGCCCTAAACCCAAACAACAAATTAAAAAAGTATCCAAAATATAGACTTAAGGTCAGATCATCACCTAAACTAATAGTGAAAGCATACAATATCATATCAAACAAAAACATTTAACAAAATAAAAAATTATCCTTTAATTTATATTTTGAAATTTTCAAAAAATTGAATGCATTAGATAAGAGTAAGGGATTAAGCCTAAAAACTAGTAAATTGATGTAAATTTTATACTAAAAATTTTAATAAGATTTTTATGGTCATTAATGTTAAAGAATAACAACTTAGAATAACTTGGAGGTAGCTTTTCCTTGGTTCAAATATTTCAAACATTTATTATAATGTCTTTTTAATTATAGCAAAACCTTTTATTATTTTAAAAATATTTTTATGGAAAATTTTGATTATTAAACTCGGAGGCGAACTTTCACTCTCTCATAATAATTTGTTTTATTTTTCTCAATTAAGACAAACTCAATTTTCTTGCTTAAAAAATCATTATCATCATTATCGTTATAATTATAAATATGAAAATTATTTTCTTATCCAATCCCGTGAGAATTTTGAAGCTGAGATCCCTATGGGGTTATTGACTTCATACATACAACAAGCAAACGAGTCAACCTAGTCACTACCAAATGAAATTCAGTGCAGTCAAGTGCACCACGTGTTAGATGAAAATTGGGTTTGGCTTTGAAATAAAACACTCACTATAATGACGGGAATGGGGAAGAGATTTCTATTTAGTTGTCATAGTGTTTGATGAAAATTGGGTTTGACTTTGAAATAAAACACTCACTATAATGACAGGAATGGGGAAGAGATTACTATTTAGTTGTCAATGACAGTTGTCAATGACCATGAAGGGTTAGAGATGGGGATAGTTTAGAAAATTAGGGATAGAGATAGGGATAGTTTAGAAAAGTAGGGATAGGGATAGTTTAGAAAATTAGGGATAGAGATAGGGATAGTTTAGAAAAGTAGGGATAGGGATAGGGATAGTTTAGCAAATGACGAGAATGTAAAGGAGATTACTATTTAGTTGTTAATAAAGAAATGAATGATTTTAATGACGTTAATCATGAGTCACTTAAAAGACCAAGAGAATAACAACTTCGTATTCCTTTCTAGCAAAAATATTTCTAGGAATCCACTCCCTACGAAATTCAATTCAGCACAGAAATGCAGGCCAAGTATTTCATAATTACGTAATGCTGTCAACTCCCCTGATAAATTTGAAGGAGATTACAATTCCGCGGTCAATATTTGCATTGATATGCAAAGAAAGCGACTACGAAATGCAATAAGTAACCAGTAAACCACGAGTTCGATGGAAATTGGGTTCCAATTTGAAAAGGAAATCGTCTGGATGGTTTTCTCATTAGCCCAAAAAGTGAAAAATTGACAGTTATGGGAAACCATTAATTAAGCTGAAGGTTTTTTAGTGGCGAGGCTTTGCCTCACCACATTGTTCATAGATTCGTCGGCCTCCACCTCATATTCCTGGATTCATTTTCTCCTTGCTTTCTCCTTGCGAGGTCGGTGAGAACGTTGCTCCTTTCTGTAATCTTTCGCTGCTTCCACCTCATATTTCTAGATTCATTTTCTCTTTGCGAGGTCAGTGAGAACGTTGCTCCTTCTTGTGATCCTTCCTCGCCACTGCCCACCTCCGAAAATACTCGAATTTGGGGAGTTTGATGCCAGCCACATTGTCTTGATAGGCCTTGACCTTGATTGTGGCAGACAGGCTTGGAATTTCAAATTTTTTATGCCCGTCAAATGAAAATTTCATGATGTTTTTACATTTTACATGCCTTTCATTTTAAGTTTTACGCCAATAAACCACCTTTCATACTAATAAATTAAAATAGTAGCATTGGATCTTCAGGCATTGAACTCTTCTATGTAATAATCAATAAACAATTTTATGTTTATTCATAAAGTTTCAAAATAGAATCATATAGTTTTCACATAGATACTAGTGAGCATTGTACAAGATCCGAAGTGTGAGCATGGTCATCCAAGCCTCCAATGTGAGTATAATACTAATCATCTTACACTATATGATGTTGAAAATATAGTGAAATTATGGTAATTTACTAAAAGTAACAGCTACTAGCATTTATTCATGCTTAACACAACATTCTTTAAACCAAATTACCAAAGTTGTGCTTATAATTGCAAATTTTCAGACTTCACATAGATATATCCATTTCTAACAAAAACAAATCGCTGAAATATCAACACGTGATCACCAATTTGGACAATTATATCAACAAGTGATCTCCAATCTAGACAATCTTCAAGAAAACTTGAAGGCAAATATGGACACTGTGGACTTTTAGTTAACCATTCAACTATAATTTTTCACCATTAAAGCAAGAGGATTAAACAATTACAAATCGTTCTCGTAAATTTATCTTTGGGTTGACAATTGGATTATCCCAAATGATGCTAAAATAATAATTTAGGAATTTTTTATACAGATCAAGACTAGATTTCAATTCATCAACGACTCAATTCAAAAATTCTTCTCATCTGTGTACAGAAAAGATTGAAGCGATTTTCCTCATAAACTCCAAAATAAGGAAGGGAAAATTATAATCACTAACCTTTTTCATTTTTCTAAAAAGGCTCAAAAAAATTCTAATCACAGACCTTTTTCATTCTTCTAAAAAGGCTTAGAAAATTCATTCAAATCACGCACATTTTTCATTCTTCTGTAATATTTTATATAATCACACACATTTTTCATTCTTTTATAATATTTTATGTAGTTTTTCGATTAATAACACATCTTAAACAATGTACAGAGAACAAAATGTTCAAACATTTGTCAACCCAGAAACATTATTTTTAACATATTTTGGTCTATACATATATTATATATGAAAATTTTCAATCTCCCCTCACTAACAAACTCAAATTCTAGTTTTATTACAATTTCCAGATCCAAAAAAATAGGATCAGTTTCACTAAAATTAAAAAGAAATATTTGTTTTTCATCTTTTTAACTTAAGTAAATAAAAATAAAAATACAACTCACACTAGTTAGTTTTCAAACTAGTTTTCTTATAATTTCCAGATCCAAAAAATTAAGATGTCTCACTAAAAATAGAAAACAAATATTTGGTTTTCATTTTTTTAACTTAATTAAATAAAAATAAAAATACAATTGTTGTGCACCTCACTACCATACTCAAACAAATCTAGCATTATAGAAGTCAACAAACAAAATAATCAAATTTAACGACACCGTGCATCATTGTACGTGGGTAAAAATAGTGGAGTTGTAGTCTATCATATTTATAGTCCAAATTTATAGTGAGACTATTTAAACAATGAAAATCATGCAAATGTAGTATAAATAAAACATTTAGTGGAATTTTTTCAAACTATAGTGTATTTCATTGAAATTCAAACTTGTTAGAGAAAATACAAAAAATAATTTAATAATAGATCTTAATTATACTTCATTTAAAGTCAATCTTCCTAGAGAAACTACAAAAAACTTTTCAGTAGGGATATCTTAACATAACCTAGAAGAAATTTCAAAGCTCAAGAATCCTTCTTGACTTTGTATCATTCCATACTTCATATACTGCATGCCAATCAACATTAGATGATTTAGGTGCATTCAAAGATATTCTCATTAAAACATCCAGTGTATCCAACCCTAGCCTTGATTTTCTGATGTCCTTGATGATGTTTTGCTTAGAAAATCCCCTTTCACAATCTATTGTACTTTAGGAATATTGAGGATGGCTTGCCATAATTTCATCATATTAGGATAAGTTTTGTGTCATTATTTTGTGTTAGGAAAGACTTTCCATGCTTCTTTCATAGAAAAACCCTCACAAGCCAGATTTAATGAATCAACAAAAGGGTGCAACTCTCTTTTACAAGCTTTAACATCAAATAAAGCTACAAATCCAACATCACTTGATATGGCATGTTGCAAATGTTAAAAAAACTTTAAAAGCCAATGTTCTGAATTTTCTCATGATTATGATGCTCTTCTAGATAATAGCAAGGCTTGAACAATTTTGCTGCATTAAAAAGATGAAGGTCTGGAAATCTTTCATTTAAAGAGTCTATGAGAGTCTCTATATAACCTTTTGTGAGTTGTTGACAACTCTCTTGTGTACCTTCAATACAAGGTTTCATAGATTGTTTCCTTGTTTCATTGCATTCAATATCCATGGCTGAGATAGAGATGTATCGTAATTCATGTCTATCTACCAATGTTCCTTCATCTTTAATATCAATGTATCCATTTTGAGAATCACTTAAAAATTTTGAAAGATAAATTGTGTCTTCTACAAATGTCTCTTTTCTCAAAAACCATCTAGATAATGTACTTATAGTTTGTGAATTAGTCATCGGAGATTCCACAGTAAGAAGATTTTTCTGCCAACGTTTCGAATCCCAACTGGGATCCATCATCAGGGCAACTTGAAGCTTGAAGAGCCAACCCAACAGTCGTAATGTCTACATTTTCTTCTTGAAAAATGATATTCAACTTGTTCAATTCCCCTAGAACATCAGCAAGCATATGTAAACAATATTGGATAGAATATATTTGTGCTTTATCATACCATGATGAAGTTTTTTTTTTCATTTTTCCACAAAGTTAAAATTGTTGGCATAAGCTTCACAAGCCTTATAATAACTTCCCGTCTTGATAACCATCTCACTGAATGTATTTGTAGAACATCAAGAACATCAATTTGCATGACTCTAAGCAAATCATTAAGTTCATTATTTTTTTTTGGGGAGTCTTGAACCCATGAATACACTTTGTTTGCAAGTTTTTCAACATATAATAACTTAGGTATTTTATTAGAAGCATTTGTTGCTGCTAAAGACTCACTATGAGCCACACAATGAATTGTAATAAGGTTTGGATTGTTCTTTTTCAAAAATGAAACAAGACCATTTTCATATCCAATCATTGTTGAAGTTCCATCTGTAGAAACAAATATCAAATCTTTATATTGAAGTCCTCTAACATTTATTAATTGATTGACACTATCTTATATTGTTTTCCCTTTTCCATCCACTACATCATTGAGCTTCATAAATTGTGAGATAGGTGGACCAAGACCCTTTGAGTCTAAATATGTTGCATAAACAACAAGGTGTTGCTCTAAGGTTCGATCAGTGCTTTCATTAACCATTAATGAGAAGAAAGGTTTTCCATCATATTTTTTATCTGAATATGTTCAAGATGTTTTGATATGCAATATATAAAATCATTTGCAGACTTACAATTTTTGTATGAAGAGTACTCTTGAAACTTTGGCATATATGGAGTTTTTGCATCCATTAGAAATTTGCAAAGTTTCTCATACTTTGAAAGAGATAAATCTTCTTGACAGATGAAATATGCTACTTTCATTGTAGAAATCACTCTTTCCTTATTGACATCTTCAAGCTATCTAATATGATCTGGAATTGGTTTCATCTTTCCCTCCAAAGAATTTATCCATCTTGCCTGCGCATCTTTATGCACCAATGATTTTGCATGAGTAACAAGAGCAGCATGTTGTAATGTTGTGCAACCATTACCTAAACCCCATGGTCCATTCATCTTATACTTTTCACAATAACTACACTTCATAGCTATTTTATCATCAAACCTCACATAATTCAACCAAAGAAATTTATCTAACCATTCCATACAAAAGTGTCATTTTGTTTGCTCTTTCATTTTTGAATTATTAGCAACTTCTTCTTCAACTTCATTTGTTTCTTCATCTAGATCACGATCAGAAGAACTTCCAAAAATTTCATGTAATTGTTGTTCCACATTAGCATTATGGGTTTCTTCACATGTTTCTAAATTGTTTTGAATCTTGGAAGTTTTCCCTTTTGTCCATCGATACATTTCCCCAATTGTAGCTTGTAGTTTTCTCTTTTGAGACATTTATAGATTTGTAATCACCTATATAAAAAAATACATATGAAAATTAAAGTTTATTAAATCATACAAATTGGCCAAGTTAATACTTTCTAATAATGGATATTTATTTATTACCTAAAAAAACATAAACATTGTTAAACCCATTACCCAAAAAAATATTTGTTAAAAAAATATTAAATGTTAAAAAACAAGGTATTAACAATTGCATTTAAAACAAAACAAATTGCTAAATGAAATTTAACTATTATATATAACTCAATTCAACAACCTCAATGGCCTTCACATGCAAATCCATGATTACGTAAAGTTATACCATCACATCTAATTATAAAATAAATTTACATTCATTTCAAACTATTTAAAACCGCACATGAAAATTTGAAATGACACTCTCACAGTTCTAAATTTTATTAATACAATTTTATGAGTTAATAAATAAAATTAATATTCATGGTGAACATTTTCAAATCTTAAAGTCACAGAAATGATAAGCTTTAGGATATAATTTTTTCATCTCCCTTATAAAATCACGGTTCTAAATTTTACTAATATAATTGTATGAGTTAATAAAAAAATTAATATTCTTGTAGAATGTTTGAATCTTAAAATCACAGAAATGATAAGCTTTCATATAAGTATTTAAAATAACGTTATAAGATGATGAATAATAATGAATGGTTTCAATTTTGAAGTCATGTCCCTGTAAATATAGAAAGGATAAGCTTTCAGATAGAAATTTCATATCACATTATAAGATGATGAAAGATAATGAATGGTTTCAAATTTCAATTTTGAAGTCATGCCCCTGTAAATTCAAAATCTTCAACTTCCCATTCCACAAAACTAAATAACATTAAACCTCTTATCCAATGAAATTTTGAAAATTCAAAATACCAAATAACATAAAACTATAAAACACATAATAGATTAGAATACCAAAAGTAAAATACACATTTTTTTCTTGAATTTGAGGATTCCCATTCCACAAAACTAAATAACATTAAACCTCTTATCCAGTCAGATTTTGAAAATTCAAAATACCAAATAACATAAAACTATAAAACACATAATAGATTAGAATACAAAAAGTAAAATACACATTTTTTTCTTGAATTTGAGGGTTTATCGCTACCAACCTGAGTTTGAGCTACTCCCCAAGCTGGTTGGAAGAAATCACGCCTTAATTTACTTAAAATTTTCTTTAGGCGCTCCCTAAGCTGGTTGGAAGAAATCACGCCTTAATTTACTTCAAAATTTAGTGAAGGCCTGTATACCATATCAAAATGTACATATAACTTGTAAGTATTTTTCAGGTTTTACAATAACTAACAACATAAGTAAATAAAGCAACCACGCCTTAATTTACTTTAAAATTTCCTCACCGACTGTATACCATATCAAATTTGACATAACTTGTAAGTATTTTTCAGGTTTTACAATAAATAAAGAGTACATACCTCATACGTTGATGCATCAAATTTGACATAACTTGTAAGTATTTTTCAGGTTTTACAATAAATAAAGAGTACATACCTCATACGTTGATGCCACCAGTCTAGCAGTTTTGAAAGAGAAAGCATGCCATATTCAGAGGCTAACAAATTCAACACAACAGTAGAGTAAAAGCAAATTCAAAAGAAACCATGTCTTAATTTACTTCAAAATTTCGTGAGGGGTTGTATACCATATCAAATTTTACATAGCTTTTAAGTATTTTTCAGGTTTTACAATAAACTAATGACATAAGTAAATAAAGAGTACATACCTCATAGGTTGCTACCACCAGTCTAACGGTTTTGAACCAGAAAGCATGACATATTTAGAAGCTAACAAATACAACACTGCAGTAGGATAAAAACAAAATCAAAAGCAACCACACCTTAATTTACTTCAAAATTTCCCCAGGGCTGTATACCATATCAAATTTTACATAACTTGTAAGTATTTTTCAAGTTTTACAATAAACTAATGGCATAAGTAAATAAAAAGTACATACCTCATAGGCTGATACCACTAGTCTAGCAGATTTTAAGCATGCCATATTCACAGGCTAACAAATTCAACACTCAACACTGCAATAGGGTAAAAACAAATTCAACAATGAAGTAGGGTAAATTAAAAGATTGTAGGGATGTTATTGCTTTTCCCAATTAGAAAGAAAGAGAAATCACAAAGGAAAATGTAAGACCATAAAACACATAATTCATCAAACCACATATGGTTAGATGTGAAAGGCTAAAGTGGTAACTGGACCATGGTAAATTATAAAGGCGAAAGTGGTAAGTGGACTAAGTGGACCCTGGTAAATTCTAAAGGCGAAAGTGGTATTTGGACCCTGGTAAATTCTAAAGTTGTTTCGCAAGAGAGTGAAATCCAATGCTAGTAAATAGGTCATTAAATTATGTCATAAATAATAAATAAATAAATAATTTGGGGATTAGTAAATTCCGGTATTTGTAAACTCAACCTTAGTTATAATAAATAATTTTGGGGATTAGTAAATTTCAGTACAATAGATTTTTACGGTTTGGATTTTTAATTAAACGTCAGAATGATGGGACCCCAATATATTTTAGACATCAGATTTGACGTGCAAAAATTTTCACCAATCGTAAAATGCTTGCTGAAACTTAAAATATGTCTTGTAGGACGTCAATTTCCTGGCCTAGTGGCGGAGTCCATGTTATCCCTGACGATGTGCTTGATATTTTCCCCCGTGATGCATAGAGAAGCCACCAGCACACCGCAAAAGAATACCATTGTCGTTGTTGATGCATATAATACTTCCAAAAACTGGGACTTGCTTTAAGTTTCACTCGTTGAAGCCATCGAAAGCTTCTCGCCGATTTTCCTCAACATCGAGCTGCACATGTCTAGTCTCGAGCGCTTACTACAAGAAGCCTGTGAACTTTGCGCCTCTTTCTTAACAATGAATTCCTTACAATTACCTAGCATTGTTCGGGCCCTCAAAAGCTACCTGGTGAAGATGAGTTTATCTGAAAACCCCCCCCACCCAGCAATGATCATCTACAGCGATGGGTGGTATTCCTTGATATCACATATCGTGTCTCTCAGTGCATTGCAAATGTCCATGAGCTTCACCGTGGCGTCTAGTTGCTCATCTACACACTTGTGATTTTTGCGCGAAATGGCCTTCTGGATGTGGGGAAAGAGCTCGTCTGCCCGAGAATAGACACCCAGGTAGATTTCTAGAGCTTGACCGAGCCACTCTGCGCTTACATTCAACTCGCTACTTTCCTTTAGCCAACGAATATCGGAATTGAAGCAGGACTGGAAGGCGTCCACAAAGTGATGTGTGTAAGTTACGGGATACATTGTCGACAAGGAGGTTCTACAGAATTATCAACGACAACATGTTGAGGGGCGGTCTATTTATAAGCTTCCCAAGCTATCCACGAACACCAACCTTTGCACAGACCTTCAATAATCGCATGAAATGAATCATTCTGTGCTGAGATAAAATTATTGGAATATCTAATTATAAAGCATTTGAGACAAGTGTCTGTAAGGTATGATTTCTATATTTCTATAAAGGCACATAATTCAGATTCCAACTACACCTCGTCATGGATGTACCGCATGAGTGATTCGTGACACCAATTTTTGCAGGGCATCTAGCCTCCACGTTTGGCTTTCTATGCCCCCCCATAGCCAACTGCACCAAAAGTAAAAACACATCCTCTCCCGACAATGTTACTTACATAAATAAATGAGGGTACAGGGCATACTTGATTAGTAAATAAGGTGTTATAAGCGAATTTTATATATAGGCAATTCTTGAGGCCCATGTTTTTCCATGCATGGGGTCCTTCACCCAACATCTTATTCTTCTAGGCGATCACATTCAATTGCGTCCTTCTGTTGCAGAGTATGAGTTAGCAAAGAGAATCCATATGAGAAATTCGATCTTGTGCAGTTTAAGTAGCACCTCGAGAGTCATTTAATCAAGTCCGCTATGTTTCCAATCATAAGGCTCTGTGAGCTGGGCAACTGCCCTAAGACCACTGGGTGCGGAGTCCTCTAGGGAAGTGCACCGTTGACCATCGGTGCGGGGGTTAATCCTAGGTCCTTATATTTCTTGGGCATGCCCATAGTGTTGTTGTCAAATGTCCCTGACACGCGTATGTCCCTCCCTATCCATTTAACACATTCGACATTTCTTTGCACATCCATGCAAATGCTAGTTGTATTTGACTTATGCCTTGTAAGTAACGATCTACCTATCAAATTCTATCTATAAATTTATTTTAATTGCAGTGTAAAATAACCCGAAATTTGAAGGGCGAGCTTTAACGGTCCGTAGGATTTTGGAATGTTCAATTCCGGGATATTCTAGTTGTTCTTAAAGGAAAAATAAAAATCACTAAAAATCCTTATGCTTATTTATGTAAAGGGGTAACAACTTGGAAGGTAGGTTACTCTCCTTAGTTGGGTTGAAATTTTTAATGAGACATTATAATGTAACTTTATTTAGGGTATAAATCTCACTGGTTTGAGTTATTTGATTATTATCTTCAATAATACGTTATAAATTTTTATTTGTGGTATAAATTTTATTAGCTTTAAAAGAAAATATTCATTAAAAAATTTAGTTATCGTGTGATTATCTTATAGGTGTGTTTATTTTAAAATAAAAATTCTAAAATTTTATTTTAATTATCTATAATTATTAGGTGGATGATAAAGATTCGTCCTCCATAAAATATTCTTAATAGAAGTCACAAATTAAAGGTTGAGAATATATATATATATATATATAATATATAATATAATTTATATATTCATAAATCTAAAAGTTTACATTATGCAAAAAGATTACATCAGTGTGTTCAGATTTCCAAAATTCTACCACCTCACCCTTGCCAGATTTATTGGCCAATAAGTAGTTACCAAAACACATAACAAACTGCCAAAAATACTTAGCTAACGAGAACCAGAAAGGAACATAACACCAAAAGACCTTCAAAAGTGGAATGCAGTTAAAAAACCATTAAGGGAGAAGAATTAACCAAAGTAAGATGCTATGGTCTAGAGCTTGCTAATAGGAAGGCTTGAAGTCACAATATACATGATTCTCCATATAGGCCAATATTCCCTCAAATTGATCCAATTTCTCTTGTGTGTGCCATTACTCCCTTTGCATGTTGGCGAAACAATCTTGCATATGCCACTAATTTCTCTGGAGATCATTCATAAAACCAATTATCTCGTTCCTATCAGTGTGTTGATCTGGACTAAGTTTCTCCCAAATCAAAGTGATATGCCTAAGATTACTACCAAATTTTTCCAGAGAGGGGATTGGCTCCTCAATGCTAGGTGTATGGATTGGGTTAGTGCCAATGACCTCACATTGGATTGGGTGCTCCAAACAGGGTTTTTCATGTTGTCCCCTCTTGTCAATCCCCCTATTAGATCTACCCCGTCGATGAGGCATTTAAATTTGGACTATACACCAATAGATCCTGAAAGTAGATAGATTATAGGTGCACCATAGGTGCTAAACTCTCTTAGACTTCTCACCAATGGAGCCAAGCTAGAATATCCTCTCTGTCTAGTCAATTTAACATCTTAAATTTCTCTACATAAATTATCAATCTGGGTATCATAAATTGATGAAGTGTGGTGCGCCATATGTGCTTGGTTAACATTTTTCTTACTTCGTTGTTTTATAGATTTTATTTTGTTTTGGGGTTTTGTTTTTGTTGATCTCCTATAGTGTCTAATGCAAATGGAAATCCTATTCTAAGGTCTTAAGAATACTTTTAAAGGTCAAGTATGGATGTAGATTTCAAGACAAGGTTTATGTCCCTAATGGTAACTTCCAACACTTAGTATTTAGCAATGAAGGATTTGGTTATTCATGAACATTCTTTTATTTTTTCTTGCTAAGTGCCATAGGCTTCATGAATGAATAAACATATTAACATGTAGAAATTGTTAAAGAAATCTAGCACAACATCTTGTAAGGCTATGTCATTGAAGGCATTCATGTTTCCATAGTATTGAATATGATAAGTTGAATATGTTCTCACACTATTATAGTTTCCTCCCAAAGAAGCACCGCTAAGAAAATCCTCCAACTGTGGGCCTTTGCATTGCTATAGTTTCCTATCAAAGAAGAGCCACCAAAAAAATCCTCTATATTTGGGACTTAGACATATAGCCATCTTAGAAAAAATATTAACATCAATTTTTTTTTCCTTTTATGAAATTGGTCTTCATGAATTTCTTACTCACAAATTGTTGTGAGAATTTTCATTGGAGGTGGAAATGATGCAAAGAATAACTAATTGTGTTTATGAGCACAAAACATTGAGAATTGACCATTTTGCAACATGTCTACCCCTTCTTTATAATTCTACAATTGCAAAAGTAGTTTTAGGGTTGTGTACCTATGTCTATCTAGTTAGAGTCAATGGAGTTCATGGACATATACAATAGGTCATATTTAGGAGCAAAGGTTTTTCAAAATCCTTTTCTTCAATTGCACGCCTACTATGAGAATCACATTTCCCTACTAGCAAGTAGCATCAGTGATAAAATCATAAGCCAAAGATCATCCAAGTTCTCCTTTCTTTAGCAATGATAAGATCATTCCTTTTGCTCCTGTCTTTAGCAATGATCCATGCATTTACAAGTATTCATACCTAGATATCACCTTTTCTATTATAATTGTTACCTTGTTTAAAGCTTTAGTTTGTTTGAAGTCTATCTATAGGAACAAAATTTGCAATCACTACCTTCTTTAAATATCTACTTTGTATGA
>APFE031255915.1:62752-88655 GCA_000404065.3 Pinus taeda | reverse complement strand
CAATCCTCTCATACCATGCTCGGGGTGCTTGCTTCAGCCCATAAAGAGCCTTCTTCAACCTACATACATGAGATTTTCGATCATAAATCTCAAATCCTTCGAGTTGCTCCACATAGACCTCTTCTTTTATCGAACCATGCAAGAACGCGGTCTTGACATCCATCTGATGTAGGTTCCATCCTTGTGAAGCCACAAGGGCTATGATCAAGCGGATGGTCGTATATCTGGAAACAGGTGCAAATATCATAGTCTATACCTTCCTTCTGGGATAAACCATGAGCAAAAAAACGAGCCTTATACTTTTCCGTACTTCCATCTGCTGCATGCTTTATCTTGTAAAGCCATTTTGAAGTAACAATTGTCTTGTCTGGGGTCTGGGAACTACTTCCCAGACATCATTCTCCATAATAGACTCATATTCTATGGTCATAGCATCCTTCCATACTTAATGCTTGACGATATCTGAGAATGATGAAGGCTCATTTTGTATGATCGTGCTCATGATGGTCAGGTATCCCTGATAATTGTTAGGTTTCTTACTTTGACGGAAGGTTCCTCAGGGTGCAGCATGTCCTTCAACATCATCAAGTATCCCCCTAAGCCATGAAGGCCTCTTCCTAGAAGAGGAAGGCTCATGTGGATGAGGATCAATCGGATCCATGGGTTCTTCGACATCAGGCATTGATTCATCATCCTTTTCTTTCGGTTCCCTGGTGTCGGCTTCTGAGAGCTCTTTAAAGTCGGAAGATTGTCCACCTTGCTGAGAGCCATATCTTCGTCAAAGGTGACATCATGACTAATCACGACTTCCCTTTGACCGGCAGTGAACATTTCTTCAAGAGTCTTGGAACCCAATGCTTGATGAGGGCATCGATTTTGTACATATACGGAGGTGTTTGTAGTTTCAGCCCATAGAAACTTCGGAAGTCTTTGATCATGTAGCATGGCCCAAACAGCTTCCACAATCGTACGGTTCTTGCTTCCCGCCACACTATTCTGCTCAAGAGTATGTGGTGTAGTAGTCTCCCTCTTAATGCCAACCTCAGGTATGCTTGAGTGAACCAACTGTAATATATCGGAGGTCTTGCTTTGGCTTGAGGGGAATGGTCCCCTTTTGAGCTTTCCTTTGGCACATCCTGGATATACACATCCTTTCTTTACTCGAAATTCGGGCATCCCTGTTACCATTTGTCTTACATGAAGTATAGCTTTATAATGAAGGGGGGCAAACCTCCGATGCCAAAGTTCGGACTGAAGAGATGTGTCATAAGACATGACACCTAGCGGACTTCCATTGACCTAATATAATGAATCAACACTAAACCCAAGAGTAAAGGCATCTTTAACATTATTTTTCCATATACGTACCTTGCCATCATTGAAGGTTACCTTGTAGCCTTTCTCTTCCATTGCGGAGATGGACACTAGGTTCCTTTTGAGGTCAAGTGCATTTAATATATCCTGGAAGTTCTAGCCTTCTTGAATGGTTTTCCTCTTCCTCGATTCCCAACTCTCCTCTTACCTTTGCTATTGAATTTGTCATTCCTTTGATTGCCATCAGAGGGATTTTGATCATCGTCCCAATGTGAGTCCTTTCTATCAGGGCACTCCCTTGCATAGTGACCTGCTTTATTGCAGATGTAACATCGTCATTTTCTTCCAGCCTTAGGTCCAGCCTTTCCTTTTGATTTAGTCCCGGAATTATTTCTTTTCTTAGCATGAGAACAAAAGGCAGCAGGAGGACCTTTAGGCATGGGCATTTCTTGCTCTTCTTCCCTTGTTTCTTCTTGAATGCATCTAGCCATTAATTCCTTGAAACCAGGAATTACATTATAGTTCAGAAGAATAGTCCTGAACACGTACCATTCGGATAGTAATCCTCCAAGAGTCGTGAGTGCCATTTCCCTGTCAGTAATAGCCTCCCCAATAGATAGGAGATCATTCTTGATCTCGGTTATTCTTAAGAAGTATGCTTTCATACTCATCTTTACCCTTCTTGATTTCCCTCGGTTTATTTCTAAGAAACAAAACTTGATTTGCATCATTAACTTTAAATAAACTCACCAGTCTATCGCAGATTTCCTTGGAGGTGTCCAGTTCAGAGATGTAGGCCACCAAGTGCTTGTCGATAGAGTCCCGGATGGTCTTCTATTTTGACTTCTTCGGTTTTCCATTTGTTCCATGGAGCAACGGATGCATTTGATGGAGGCTCAACAATATTGCCTCTTACATGGTCCAGCACTCCTGGATATTCTAGGGTTAGACCAATAGAGATCTTCCATCCGTGATAGTCATCTTCCTTATGAAGCTGGCCTTCGGCAGACTGTTGAGGACCCCATAGTTCTTTTAGGATAGTCTCACCAATCTTCTCTTCGATGATTGCTCTTGCTCTTGCTTGGGCTTTGTCTTCACCTCAGCTTTGGTTCCATGTTAAGTTATGGTATGTTCTATGCTTATAACAGTTTACTTCTTTTTCTTATTATATTCCACAGATTAGCAATCACATGTACATAAAGTAAAGTGCAGATAGAACATTAAATGATCGACAGAAAAAAAGCCAAGACAAGAGACACAAGATGTGGCGGCTAGCCAGGGACAAAGCCCACAATGTGTGGGGAAACCCTTTGATCAAATCTTCTTTTATCTTCAATAATTCAGCAGAGAGAAATAGTACAATAAATCTAATTTATATCAATAGTAGCAAACCCTAGATCAGTAGCATCAACATTAGCGGCTTCATCATCAAACTAGGGCAAATGATATCTCACAAACCGACCATCGGATCAGCATGATTCCACCACCAAAAGTTGTGGCTTCCAGAGGAGGTTCAAATGAACCTACAGCGCAGTTCAGATGAAGAGATCTTCTAGTCCACGTAGGTCAATCTTTACTTCTGTAGTTGCAGCTTCAATTTCGGCAGCTTCTGGCTTCAAATTAGGGCAGTCGATATCTTGCAAACCGTCTGTCAGATTGACTTGATTCCACCACCAAAAGTTGTGGCTTTCAGAGGAGGTTCAGACGAACCTAAAACGCAATTCAAATGAAGAGATCTTCTAGTCCACGCGGGTCAATCTTTACTTCTGCAGTTGCAACTTCAGTTTGGGCAGCTTCCAACTTCAAATGTGTGAGAGAGAGACCCTTTTTTGCGCAATAGAGAAGAGACTCTTTTCTGCGCAGTAGAGAGAGAGAGAGATGTGATGAGATGAGTGAGTCCAAATGAGGAAAAGTCCTATATTTATACACAACATTAGTGTTTGAATGGATGCCACTGTTGGGCTTCTGAGCCTACATGAATTGTAGGTCGGCTTGATAATAATTCCATAATCAAAATAAATTCATATCTCCATGAATACTTATCGGAATCGGATGATCTTTATATCAATCCTACACCTCTCGACAAGAGGAATCTAATAAAAATATTATCAGCCATGAATAAGATGACCCACATGAAGTTTGCCCTGGTTGCCAATTTTAACATTGATGCTGAGCCAAAAGGGCTCACGCAAAAGTCTGAGTTTTGCAAAGGAGCTTACATTTCTGAGTTGGGAGGGCTAGAAACTGCTCCAGAAGGCAAGACTTTTCCCAATTGAGTTGACAAAGAACCTCAGAGAGCTCCACACAGGCCCACGCAGCTACTACGCAGGGGAAGTGTAGTTGTAGCCAGGGATAGTTGATTCAGCTACCGGAACAACCAGGATTTGCCAAGTAGAGTGAGGTAATCTCACAATTCTTCTCTGCTAGTTGTATTTCTCTATAACTGGATTGTCAAGAGGGCATCCAGAGTTATATTCAGAAACTATTGTTTAATAATATAAAACCCTCAGAGTTGTTGCACTGGTTCTCCGACATTGGGTTTTTCCGGGGACATTTGTGCAAAAATAATGGTGTCATTTGTGTTGTATTTCTTGCCCAGTCTCTTGTTTCCACATATAATTTAATTAAGTGAAGGCTACAGTGCACGTATTACAATATTTGTCGTAGGAAAGTATAAGGAAGGACATGCCATTATGAAGTGCTCACTTATTATCCATACGCATTCCTGAGTGATGGTGTTGTAGAAACTCCTGGATCTCTTGAAAGTGCTAGTGGAACTACCTTCTTGGGGCGGGCAATCAAATTCCCCCGAAGGTAAGGTTGAATCTCCCGCTTGAGAGATTTGTGGTTGAATAGCCAGTTGAATCGGCTAAGAAGTTGAGCAAACAGTGAAGTAAATTCGATATACAAGGCGAATGAATGATCCAAATGAGAACCTCCTCCTCCTTTTGTCTTCGTGGGCCTCCCTTGCCTCATGTGGGCCCCTCCATTCAACATTTTTGATTCCCTCCAAGCCATTCGAATGACCTAGTTCGAATTCCCACGCGGGTGGCCCCCACCTTCCACTAGCAAATATATTAAGTTGAAATTTCTCCTAAGTCCCTAAGTCGAAACTGTTGGGTACTTTTCCTTAGCCAAAAATTTGCAAAAATGTGTAGAGATAACCAGTTGCAAATGTGCTTGAGAAGGAACATAACGATCCTCCCCTCCCAAATGTTGTTTGCCCTCAAGCAACCTCAAATCTGGGTGCTCCAAAATGTGCCCACCCTCCCAGGTGGCATCCTCATCTAGCAAGTTCTTCCAGCGTACCAAGAACTCCCTGATGGTCTTGCTCCTCAGGTTCCTCTCCCTCCTCTCCAAGATGGTCTCAGGCTCCAAAACCAAGTGGCCCTCATCATCTAGTGTAGGTAACTCTATTGTTGTTGTTACCCGTTGCCCCAGCACCTTTTTAATGCATGAGACATGAAATACATTATGAATCCTGCTCCCCAAAGGCAGCTCTGGCTCATAGGCCACCTCCCCAACTCGTTTGATCACTCGGTATGGCCCATAGAAGCGGGGTTGTAGCTTGTCAGCCCCCTTCTGCTTCAATGTGGACTGCTTGTACGGCTGTAGCCGAAGGTACACCAAGTCCCTCTCCTTGAAATGTCTCTCTGTCCGGTGTCAGTCTGCGTACACCTTCTGTTGGTTCTATGTTGTCACAAGGTTATCCTTGAGAGCCTTGAGGATGTCTTGTTTCTCTTGGATCCAAACCTTGGCCTTTGGGGCCCGACTATCTCCAATCTTTCTTACCCTCTTCCAGTTTGAGTGTTTGACAAACACTTTCTTCCCTACGAAGTGGATATCATATCCCTTATCCTATAACTGGGATATTGAAATCAAGTTCATACCCAATCTTGTTATAGACAATACATCTGTAGCATTGGTGCTTGCTCCTGACTCCCTCTGAAAATTGATGGTACCTCTCCCTACTGGACTACACTTCATTCTGTTTCCCATCGTAATCTGGAAGTCCATCTGCTCCTCCTTGTAGCTAGATAAATATTCTCTAACCCCTGTCATATGAGTTGATGCTCCATTGTCTATATACCAGACACACTGTGAAGTTGATCCTAACAAGCAAGCAAATTTGTCCTCCAACCTGGAAAACAAATCTAAAGCCTCCTAAATGTCAATTCTGTCCATGGTCATAGAAAAGACAATTTGTGTGTTATTCCCCTTTTACCCGACGCTAATTTTGCTGCTGCAACACGTTCTATATCCAACCAAAAGTCCACTTAGCGCAAATCTGAGCTAGTGTTGCTCCCTCTAACTATTAGAATCACTGAATCTAGCAAGTCGAATTTTTCTACCAACCTGCACTAAAAAATCAAACTCCTACTTAGCAATTCGAACTTCCTATCTGACCACTACGTAGCCTCTCAGAAATTCAGCCTGCTGCTCCCTTTGAACAGCGAAATTCTCTCCTTCGCCTCTCAACTTCTCGGCTGATCACTTAATCTTCGATACCATGTGAAAATTTCATCTACTGCAATAACTGAAAATTATTCTCCTAACTGTAAATTTAATTATGCAGTTTATTTGCTACGACAAATATTGAATACAATCACAACTGCAATTTTCACCATAAAAAATACTACGGAAAATAAAATACTGAAAACTGAGAAATTCTAGCACACACACAAGAATTGTGACACTGTTATTTTTGGACAATTGTCCCCAAAAAAACCCAATTTGGGAAAACTGGTGCAGCAGTTAAGGGTTTTATTATTTATGCAACAACAAAAATTTTGAGTACAATAAAATGACGCCAAACTAGCATTTCTATCTGAGAAAAATACTGGCAAAAATATCTGAGGGAATTTACCCTCCTCAAGCAATCCATCAACAAACGGAGCCACAAAACTGGTTCTAGAACCCTCTACATCATCCTTTTGCGCTACTTATGTGCATGCCCTACTTGTATTGCCTAGAAACTACCTCTCATGTGACGTCTAACTTGTTGTTGCCACTAGAAATGATCCTTCTGACCTCCCGGAAATTTTCTCGGCCTCTGGAAGTTGAATCGACCCTCCTTCTGGCTGAATCGAACTACCTATCTTGAGGCACTGCGTAGTCCTAGCACTGCCTCTTAAGGAATATTTTTGGCCTTCTCTTTTGACTCTTCCAGAACTGGAGACTCCTCCGGAAATCTGCTACTCTACCCCTCTGTCACCTGCAACTCAACCTTTGACTTGGTTTCTCCTACTAAATCACCTGCACTGGAAAATCGAAATGTCTAGATCACTGAGTATCTGCACTAGTGTATTCTCCATCTACCCATCGACTTCTTCTTATAATCCTTTGTTGGAGCACCAACGACTAAGATTAGAACTTAATCAAGGGCCCAGATCATTTCTGGATCGATAAGTGTGAGTTTCTAGAGAATTATCACCTTGACTTAATTAATTTTGATTAATTAACCAATTTTCCTAATATTAGACGTAAGAAATATTAAAAAAAGGATAATAATCTAATTAAGCCATCTCTTGGTGGAATTTCCATAAATGATTTTTGGGTTATGGAGATCTCATGTATTTTAGCCTCTCCACCAAGTTTCATGACTAGAACACATCCGATACTATAGAAACTAACAATACCTACCATCCCCAAATGAGCCATCTAGAATCTCGTATGCCTGTTTATCCCTGGAGTACTCTACCAAAAGTTGTGCCTTCCAATCCTAAGTGATGTCCATGAGAGAGAGTGTTGTGGGCCTCCTGGAAATCGCATCGGCCACTACATTATGCTTCCCCTAAACATACTCTATTTCAAAATCATACGCCTGGATCCTACTAACCCACTTTTGTTGTTTGCCATTAAGCTCCCTTTGGTCCAGTAAGAACTGCAAGCTATTATGGTTTGTCTTCACCCTGAACCGGTTCTCCACCAAGTATTGTTTGAATTTGTCCAAGGCATACATGATGGTCAACATCTCTTTATCATAAATGGAGTACAGTCTCTTGTAGTCAAGGAGCTTCCGACTCTCATAGGCAATGGGGTGACCACCCTGCATCAAGACTACTCCAATGCCCTCCCCTGAGGCATCAAACTCTAGTACAAAGGACTGTCAAAAGTCTGGCAATGCTAAGATAGGGCAGAACTCATCACTACCTCGAGGTGCTCAAAAGCATCCTGTGTCATGGTTAACCACTCAAAAGCCCCCTTGAGAAATTTCCTTCAGGAACTGCTTGTAATAAGTCTAGATGCCCAAAAATCTCCTCAACTTTGTCACACTCCTGGGAGTTGGCCAATCCAAGATGGCTCGGATCTTCTCCTAATGCACCCAAACTCCCTCCTCACCAATCACGTGGCCCAAGTAAAGTATCTCTATGAGGCCAAACTCGCACTTAGACATTTTGGCATAGAGATGTTGCTCCAAAATCCGCAACACCTCCTCCAAGTGTTGCAAGTGTTCCTCCCAAGTCCTATTGTAGATCAATATGTCATCAAAGAATACCGGTACATATCTTTGCAAATGCTTGCGAAACATGTGGTTCATGCAATACTAGAAGCTGGTTAGCGCATTGATTAGCCCAAAGGGCATAACCAAAAACTCAAAGTGTCCATAGTGACACCGGAAGGTTGTCTTTGAAATGTCTTGCTTTCTCAGCTGAACCTAATGGTACCCTGAGCACAAGTCTATTTTGGAGAAGTACTTCGCTCCCCTCAACTTGTCCATCAACTCGTCTATCCTCAAGATGGGGTACCTGTTCTTTAGCGTCTTCTTGTTGAGAGCCCAGTAATCAATGCACATGCGGAGAGTCCCATCCTTCTTCACAAACACCATGGAAGAAGCAAAGGGACTAGAACTTGGCCTGATGTGGCCCAAGGCTAATAACTCTTGAATGGCTCTCTCTATCCCATCCTGCCACCTGGTATGCCTTGAGATGTCCGTAGGCAGTGGCGATGACCGAATGAACTCAAACCCTCTATCCGGGGAACAACCTGGAGGAATGTCTCCAAAAACTGCTTGATGTCTTTGCAAGACTACTAAGATGTTTTGATGATGCCAGCATGACTGAGCCTTTGTCCCTATCTCTGAAATCCCGCACTCCATTTCCCATGCTATATCTTCCTTCTGTAGACTTGCCTCCATCCTGCTAGTTGACACCGTCTTAGTTGGGTAGGAGTGCATGCCCCTCAATACCACCTTTTTCCCATCAGGCCCCGTGAACTCCATCTCCATGGCCCAGTAATCTATAGTATAGTGCCCAATAGAGTACAACCACTGAACACCCAACACCACATTATTGTTTGGCACGTTCACTACAAAGAAGTCATTAGTGATCAAGTAGTTCCCCATTGTCAATGTCAACTTGGGGACTATCTTGGTGCACTCCATAGTCTAATTCGCTGGTATCAATACTGAAAAACACTCAAAAGGTTGGGTGTTTAATCCCCTCTGATCCACTAGTGATGCATCTATAGAGTTGTGGGTGGCCCCACCATCAATTAAGATAGACACCCTCTGCCCCTAAATGGTGTCTCTAATCCGTAATATATGGTATCTCAGAATCCCTCTAAGCGAAGCAATAATGCCCACCTTGGCACCCTAATGATGTGGCTCCTCTCTTGTGTCCTAGTGATCCTCCTCCCCTCCTGTCAACTCGTTCTCACCTTCTCCTTGGACTCGCTATCAGAAAACACCTTAATATAGTGGGCCTTTACTTTAGAACACTTGTGCCCAAGTGCCCAAGGCTCTTGATACGTGAAGCACAGTTTCCTCCTCCAGAGGTCCCTCTCGATCTCATCATCCAACTGTCCTCATCATGTCCACTCCTTTTGAGTCTTGTCGACTCCTTTTGAGGAGGTCTAGTGTCCTTATCCTTTTGAGGAAAGGTAGGCCTGGGAGATAGTCTAGTCTTAGGGATTGCGTCTAGCATGTCCCTACTACCTAGTTCTGGTGCTCGCATCTTGGAATGGGGTGGGCTTGTAGGCCCTCACCCATACACTCAATGGCTTCACCAATCCCTCAACGAACAACATGATCAATTTCGCCTTTGAGATATCTAACACCATCACGGCTAACCTCTGAAACTCCGAAATGTACACCTCTGCACTATCAGTTTGTCTCAGCTATGCCAACTCTCTCAAATGTAGCTTTAGGTCCCTCCTGTCAAACCTCTCTATGAGCCTCTGTGTAAAATCTGTGTAGGAAGTAATGCCAGCATTCCCTGGGGTGATCAACCTATGGGACCACCATTGTTGTGTGTCGTCATCTAGATGTAAAGTGGCTTATTTAATAGAATCCACCTCTCTCATGGGATTTAGCTGGAAATAAGCATCCAACTTGTGCACCCACACCCTAGCAAAACTCTTGGCTAATCCATCAAAGTTGGGAAGTCTATCTTTCCCACTGTCCTTAGTAGGTCCTGGTTTTGTTGTCCTCCTCTATGTGATGTCCCATCCCCAGGTTTGTATTTCTCCTTCAAGTGACAAAAATCACCAAAAGATAGGACCACCTTAATCCTCGAGTCCAATGCATCATACTCCTCAATCCCATCTTTGAATGCATCAAGGCTGCAAAAGAATCTGCTTCTCCTAAGGGCCCATACACAAATTGGGGCATAGTGGGTCGACTAGAATGGCCTGTTATATGTGCGTTGTCCTGGAGATTTGTCTGTGCATGCATGTGGCTTCCCTCCCCAAATCGAGATCTACCTTACCCACTATTATCCTGCTTCCCCTGATTTTGTATATGAGCACTAGCCAACTACGCCAACATGTCCATCATAAGATTTTGCTTCCTCACTAGCTCAGCCAACGTTGGCTCCTTCCCCCTTGTTCATATTCTTCCACGTTTGCCACGGGTTCCACTTCCCAATTATCACACTACCTCATGTGGTCTACCTCAGTGTCCACAGAAGGGTCTTGGTTCCAACCTCTACCTCGACCCCTGCCTCTGCAAAATACCACACCATTGAAAAGAGTTAGCATCACCTGTTCCTGGACCCACAGTTGGCCAAGAACATACTTTGATACCATTGTGATAATCCTTATGGAAAAATTAACAGTAGATACCAAAAATGAACTTGGAATAGCATCTAAAATGAAGTAACAGAAGTTGCAAATTCAACACGCAAATGAAGCCAACATAACATCTGAGCCATTTTATTAAATCATGAATATGATTACATAAAAGAAAAGAAATAGTGGAACCTAGGCTTGCTAAGTAAAATGAGAAAAACCTAGGAATATGTTGTTGTCCCACATGATGGAGATCACACAATGGCTGATGTAGATGACCCAGTGAATAAATTGTTATTGGTTAGCTAATGGAATGGTGAATTTTGATCTAAGTCTGTCTAGATCACCCTAAAATTGTTGTTATGGACTCCTCTCCAAAAACCAACAAAAACCCACAAAAACCCATAAAATGTTTGGCCCGAACCCAAGTAGTGAAGAAGCCATCCAACTGATGCGAATAGCCCCACTTGGCTAACTGGTGCGCTCCTCTTCCAAAATCTACTGTTGGAATTAGCCCTCAACTCTGCAACTGAAGAACTCCTAATTGATCTGAAATTTCAAATTTACCCCCAAAATGCTCCAAACCTTCACCCCAAGAAGCTCTTAATCTTTCCAGCACATATGCCTGCGCATGCTTCCTCCAATGATGCCCACACAATGCCAGAAAATGATGAATTCGGCCCTCATAAATGGCCCCCAAACACCACTTCAAATTATCACCAAATTCTTGCTACTCCAACAAGAGAATAAACACTACAAGTTTGCCTTCTAATCTCCTCTACAAGCTGCGCATTTGGCCAAGCCAACTTCTCTCCTACTTCTAGGACTGCGCACTACTCCAAAAAGGTTGAATGTTATGCTCAAGTGAAGTCTTGTGATGGACTCAGATTTTCTAGCTAATGAAACACTTGAGGTCCTCTTAAACCAACTTGGATTTCACCTGAAATCCTTGTGCTCAACAACACTCCAACCCTGGCGCTGAACAACTCCAACAGATGTTAAATTTTGAAGTGTAATAAACAAAAGATAATGTGGAGTGCCACATTTTTGCCTCTATGTACTCATGGGCCCATGCACTCTCCTTGGTGGCCCCCACTTTCCCTCCAAAAAATTTGCTCCCCCTCTAGGGGTACGAATTGCCCCCATGTGGCCCACAATTTTGATCATGGGACCCACTTCACCCATATCTCCTAAGTCCAAAAATGCCAAAATTGATCCCCAATCCTTTGCCTATTTTCCCAAGGGACAAAATGGATTAAAAGCTATCCTTCTAGCAATCTCATGGGATTGGAAATATTACAAAATTATTCTTCCAAATATGATTTTAAGTCATCTCCACAACATCAAAACACTTTGAGTGACACTTCACAACATTAGGATAACACCTCAACTTAAGTGACATCCACATCATTAAAAATTCATAAATTAATCCCGCAATTGTCATAAATGCCCACACATGTGGGTCATCCCTATATAATGATGAAGAATAACTAAAAATTGCCAAAAAGTGGAGAGCACTCTAGCATGTGACATATGGCATTTGAAAGGGGGTCCATGTGAATGCAACTAGCCCATTTGTGCCTCGAAGAATGTGACCAACACCACATGATATGTGATATGCCTAAAAGGTTGTGAGTTTGCCTTTCGAAGAATGAATTTGTATGAGCAGGAGTACAATCACCTCCAAGAGCCCATGGCCAGAGTGTAGAAAATACATAAGAAAAGAGGGGGTCCATATGGGAAACATAATAGGTTTGCTAAACCATGGATGTGACAACCCTTACAAAGTGCAATCACCTTTTACATAAAAATAAAGTAACTAGGGCTCCTATAAACCATGTGTCCTAGTAGATCCATCCCAAGATGACCAAAAACCTACCTAGGACATAAATTCCTGACATGATGGGAGTTACAACCACCAAGGTGTGAAAAATCCTTGAAATGCAACTGGAAATATTTCTTCTAACTGATAAATTAATTATGCAATTTATTTTGTTAACAAAATAATGAAATATTCACACTGCAATTTCTTCACCAAATAAAATACCGCGGAAGCAAAAAATAGGAACTGAGAAATGCCAGCATGCACATAAAAATTTCCACAGTTATTTTTGGACAAACGTCCCTAGAAAAACCCAATGTGGGAAAATCAGTGCAGTAGTGAGGGTTTTTGTTATTATGCAGTAGTAGAATTTCTGAGTACAATAAAATATCACAAAACTGGCGATTCTACCTAAGAGAAATACTGGCAAAAATATACCGAGGAATTTTACCCTCTTTGAACTATCTCGGCCCCTGACTGACTCTGAAAAGAAAGTTTTCCACCCTGCTCTGTGTAGGCCCTAGCACAAATCTTCTCACGCTTAGCCTGGAACTCCTGCAAATCAAGTCATCATGCCTACTATTGACTGGGAAACTATCTCTGCAACACTCTGGAAAATCTTCCCGGCCTGTGGAACTGAAAACAAGCTTCTCCTCAGCTAAATCAAACTGCTTAATTGAGGCTCTAGGCTTCCACTATGCAGCCTCCTAGAGAATAATTTCAGCCTCCTCTTTTTGACCCTCTGGAACTGGAAACTCCTTCGGAATACTACTATGATACCCGTCTGCCACTTGCTTCTCATTGTATTAGTTGTATTTCTCCTGCTGAATCCCCTACACTAAAAAATCGAACTGCCCAGATCACTGAGTATTTGCACTAGTGTGTTCTCCATCTACCCATTGACCTCCTCTTATAATATTTAGTTGGGACTCCAACAACCACAATTAAAACTTAATTGATGGTTGAGATCATCTCTGAGTCGATTTGTGTGAGTTTCTAGAGAATTCTCACCTTTCTCAATTAATTCCTATTAATTAACCTCTAACTTAGGAAAATTTTTATTATGGTCAATAATTTAATTGAGCCATCTCCAGGTGGAATTTCCATAAATGATTTTTGGATTTTGGAGAAATCTCGTGTTTTAACCTCCCCACAAAGTTTCGAGACTAGAACGCGATCCACAGCTACAAAATCTAACAATCCCTCTTAGTGAGGAAGGTGTTCTCTCCAACTAGTGGTGTACAATTGTCACAACACCCTGTCTCTGTAACATCATCCAACCACGTTGCTAATGTCTGACAACTATAGTTTCCTGCCACTGTCCACCAACCCTTGCGCTAACTTTGATTCATCTGCCACTGACTGTAGTTGAACCAAACTGTTGCATCTGTGTTGTTGTTGACACTGCACTGTACATCCTCTACTACTGCCAGCTCTGCATCTGCGTTAGTTTTTGTAGCATCGGATGTGTTCTAGCCACGAAATTTTGTGGAGAAGCTAGAATACATGAGATCTCCAAAGCCCATAAATAGTTTCTGGAAATTCCATCTAGAAATGACTTAATTAGATTATTAGTCATTTTATTTTGTGGAGAAGCTAGAATACATGAGATCTCCAAAGCCCATAAATAGTTTCTGGAAATTCCATCTAGAAATGACTTAATTAGATTATTAGTCATTTTTTTAAATATTTCCTAAGTCTAAACTTAGGGAATATGACTAATTAATCAGAATTAATTAAGTTATGGTGTGACTCTTCTAGAAACTCACACGGATCGACTTCAAGTTAATCCTAGCCATAGATTATGATCTAATCTTGATCGTTGAAGTCTCAATAGAGGATTATAAGAAGTCGATGGGGCTTGGAGAATAGACTTGTGCAGTTTGATTTCATGAGTAGACTGATTTCTTGAGTAGCAGCATTCAGTTGTCGAGGAGAGAGCCAGAGAAATCGAAGCAGTGAGAGAGGGGCAAGGACAGTGAAGCCGGAGGAATATTTCCAAATCCGGTGAGTGCATTTAGAGAGAGGCAGAGAAGCCACAGGGAGGCTGATGCAGAGCAGTGCAGTAGCCTCTAGAGGAGAAGTCGATTTGCTGGGGAGAAGCAGAATTTCAGTGCCAGAAATTGGGCAAAGGTTCCAGAGGCCAAGAGAGATGTTTTCCCAAATAGCAGTTGGCCAGACGGCTTGAGGAGAAGTTGTTCCAAGATGAGAGCAGCAGCAACTACGCTAAGGTGACGCGGTGACTGCGCAGAGGCAATTTGGACGACTCAATTTCAGCTGAGGTCAGTACTGGGATTTGCCTATGGAGTGAGGAATTTACCCTCACCAAATTTTCTTACTAGCATTTCTCTGTAGGATTTCCAGTTTCAACATCTAGTTGTACTCAGATTATTCCACTGCTGGATAATAATAAAACCCTCAGTTGTTGCACCAATTTTCCCGAGTTGGGTTTTCCCGAGACATTGGTCCAAAAATAATTGTGTAAATTTATGTGTGGTAGTAATTCTTCCAATGTTTATTTCTTCTGCAGTTTATTTGTGTAGGTTGCAGTGTGATTGATTCAGTATTTGATGTAGAAAACAGTAAATAAATTGTTAAAATTAATTCAACAATTAGGATAATTATTACCAATTGTTGCAATAGGGATCGGGTTTCTGATTTTTGACATGGTATCGGAGCGCAGAGGAGCAGCCGGAGTGCTCATTAGCGAAGGAGTTTCGTTGTTCATTAAGGAGCAACAATTCGAAACCCCAGAGGCAACGCAGTCACCTTGGCCAAGAGGACGAATTCTTGAGGAGAAATCATTTTTTCTGAGAGGGGCAGAAAAATTTGATCTCTCCAAATCGAGGGTTTGCAGAGGCAGAGGGAGCAGCCAATATTTTTCGCAAAGCAGATCTCTAGTTGGACGAAACAGTTTTGCAGCAGTTGCTAGAGTAGAACTAATGTCAGGAGGAAGAAAAGCACAAACTGAGGGGAAATTTTTCTCAGGGAACTTCTAGTCTCAAGAAGTTTGAATTCCCTTGCAGCGGTCGAGTAGCAGCGGTGATCGAGTAGTAGTAATAGTCCAGTAACAACAGCTCAGAAGAAAGGGAAGAGGAGATTTTTGACATTTTGTTGAGATGGTCACTGCTGGGCTTCGTGATCAGGACAGGTTGGATGCGGCTTCCAACTACATCATCTGGAAAGGAAGGATGTCCTTCCTTTTAGATGAGTTTGGCCTAAAAACATATATCGATGTAGTCGTAGCAGTTCCCACGGATGCAGATCAGCTAAAGGAATACTGAAAGGAGACAGCGAGGGAAAAGAGATTGATCTTAGATGGTGTCCAAGATCATGTTGTATCACACATAGAAGCTAAGGGAACGACCAAGGAGATGTGGGATACACTTTCCATGCTATACCAAGGCACTTCCGAGTAGCAGAAGACGTATTTGGAGGAGAAGCGGAGATGCACTAGGATGCAGAAAGGGAAAAGCATAGACCCCTTCCTCACCAAGATTCAGGAGATCTGAGACCAGTGGTCAGTTGTTGGGGTAGCGCCTCAACCCACAGAGCTAGTACAATTGCCACTCAATAGTGTCTCATAGGAGTGGCAGCTATTTGTCCAAAGTATCTTGGGCAAAGAAACCTTGCCAAGTTGGGATAGCATGTGGGCCGATTTGCAGCAGGAGGAGTTCAGATGAGTTTTATTGGAGAGCTCCATCAGTAGCAGTAGCAGTGAGACGAAGCTGGTGTAGGAGGAGGAGAATGTGGTCCTCGCATCAAAGGGTCCTAGTCAAGGATAGGGGGAGCAACGAAAGAAGAAGAAGGACCTATCGAAGATCAAGTGCTTCAAATGTGGTGAGTTTGGCCACTACAGTACCCAGGGTCCTCTCAGGAAGAAGGACAACGAGGAGAAGCAGGACTAGGAGGTAGCTTCAGCAAAGATCTATAGACTTTCCTCCAAGCTGGAGGAAGACTTCGCCATGTTTGTTGATATACCCCTTGGAGTCAAATGGGGTGACTTGGTTTTGTAGCCTCAGAGCACTATAGATGGGCAGGATTCTTTAGGAGGTCCACCTCTTGAATCAATAACTTTGATATGGGGCCCATAGTGTTTTGTAGCAGGATGGATCAGTGACAGTAGATGTAGTCAAATGCTAGAGTGACAGATGCAGAGTCTAGTACCAGTAAGATGTTGAGCAATGTAATGTAGTGTTGGCAACAATGCAGGTGGCACAGTGCAGAGTCAGCAGCAGCACAGATACCTCAGTGACAGCGCAAATACTAGCAGCAGCCAGAAATTCAAGTGACAGATGTATCATACTAATCACAGTTGATTTAGTATTTAGGATGCTTTTCAATAGCAGATGTTGCAGCTGCAGCGACCGCAGATGGAGAGCGAGTTGCAATGCAGGTGCAGTGTTGGCAACAGTTTTGGAGGGTCAGCAACAGCATAGATGCAACACGTCAGAGCTATGCAGTAGTTGGTGGGCAGCAACAGCCAAACATCAGCAACGTGTCAAGAGATGATGCAAAGACAGGGTGTTGCTACAAGGGGCAGCAACACTAGAACACATTCCTCGCTAAGAGGGAGTGTTAGTTTTTGTATCATCGGATGTGTACTAGCCACGAAATTTTGTGGAGAGGTTAGAATACATGAAATCTCCAAAACCCAAAAATCCTTTCTAGAAATTCCACCTAGAAATGACTTAACTAGATTATTAGTCTTTTTTTTAATATTTCCTAAGTCTAAACTTAGGGAATATGACTAATTAATCAGAATTAATTAAGTTATGGTGTGAATCTTCTAGAAACTCACACGCATCGACTTCAAGTTAATCCTAGCCATAAATTAAGATCTAATCTTGGTCGTTGAAGTTTTAGAAGAGGATTATAGGAAGAAGTCAATGGGGCTTGGAGAACAAACTTGTGAAGTGCGATTTCATGAGAAGATCGATTTCCTGAGTAGCAACATTCAGTTGTCGGGGAGCAAGCAAGAGAAATCGAAACAGTAAGAGAGGCAGGGACAGTGAAGTCAGAGGAAGATTTCCAAATCCGGTGAGTGCATTACAAAGAGGCAAAGAAGCCACACTGAGGCTAACGCAGAGCAGTGCAGTAGCCTCTAGAGGCAAAGTCGATTTGTTGGGGAGAAGCAGAATTTCAGTGCCAAAAGTTGGGCAAGGTTTCAGAGGCTAGGAGAGACATTTTCCAAGACAGCAACTAGTTCCAAGCTGAGAGCAGTAGCAACTGCGCTAGGGTGACGCAGTTATTGTGCAGAAGCAGTTTGGACGACCCAGTTTGAGTTGAGGTCAGTACTGGGATTTGTCTGTGGAATGAGGAATTTCTCCTAACTAGATTTTCTTGCCAGTATTTCTTTGTAGGATTGCCAGTTTCGGCATCTAGTTGTACTCAGATTTTTTCACTGCTCCTTAATAATAAAACCCTCAAGTGTTGCATCGATTTTCCCGAGTTGGGTTTTTCCGAGGACATTCGTCCAAAAATAACTATCTAAATTTATGTGTGTGCTAGTATTTCTTCCAGTGTTTATTTCTTCCGCAGTTTATTTGTGTATGTTGCAGTGTGATTGATTCAGTGTTTGCTATACCAAACAATAAATAAATTGTTAAAATTAATTTAACATTTAGGAGAATTTTTCCAGTTGCTGCAATAGGAATCGAGTTTCCGATTTTTCACAATCTGCATTGCAACTACCTCTCAACTATTGTTTCTTCTACTGCAACTACTGCAATTGAGAAGCATCCAAAATACTTTATCAATTGTCTATGTGTTGCAACTATCACTTGAGTATCTAACTACTACTAGCTTTTGCACTGTCCATTGAGAAATTTGCGTTGTTGCCGACTTTGCACTGAGCCTCCTGCTCTGGTATCAACACTGCTTAGCAACTAACTGCCACTAGTCTGCAACTGTCACTCTGGAATCTGACTATGACAACTGACACTGATCCTCCTGCTACTGAACGTTGTGGGCCCCTGTAGTAAGATAATGATCCATGAGGAAACACCATCCAATGCTCGCCTCATTGAGTTCTGCCCAAATCTTTACGCAACTATGGATTCTAGAACTCAATGTCTCCCCACCTCTCTCCTGGAGGTATAGCTGCATACAAAGCAAACTCTGATCTACTCATTTTGTTGTTGCTACTACTCTGTTGTCACTTTCGCACTGTTGCTACAACTACTACAATAACGAATTCGATCTCCCCAGATCCTTAAGTACTAGCTTCCATAGGGCTTCTCCCTCTGAATCTAGACTCCCTTTGAGTCTCGATCTCCTTATGGGAAATCTCTTTTCTCCCTCCTGACAGCTCGCATTCTCCTCCTGTACTAAAAGCTGGCCTGCGTAGCTCTGCGCTGGGAACCTACTAGTTGGAATTGCACCTACATACTGCAACTATGCAATTCACACTGCCTATCTCACTGCATCTAGCTCTGCAACTGTGTACTGACTGCAACTAGCTCTGCTAACACTGTAACCTGCTACTGTGATACAGTGGGCCCCTGTAGGAAAGGGATGGTCCTACTACAACAAATGGAACTGATCTAACTGATCTCTTTGTTGCTTTTGCACTGGACCCTTTCCATCTGGCACACTGGAGTCTCATACTCCTCCACCTGGATCTGGCACCCCACTACCTCCTTTTGAGCCTTGTCCCTTACTGGGAACTTTCTTTGCGTTGAACTCACACTAGGCAACTCACACTTTCTTCGGCCCCTGTTTCTGGCAACTAGAAGTCAATCTACTACCAAGATATGTATTCTGGCTAACTCGCATGGCTTCCTCTGAAAATATTGTATGACTATCTCTAGAAAGCTACAAAATATGCGAAACTCAAATAAATAAGAAAATAAACAGGAATCTCCTCCTTCTTGCTCAGTTACTAGCTCTGTTATTCACACTCCCTTCTGGAGTGAGAAAATCTGTCTGCTGCTACTAGAACTATTGAAATTTTGAACTAGAAACTCTCTGAGAGAAATTCCCTATGTGTTTGCATTTTCTCTTCCACTCATTGTTGATTCTGCTCTAGCAAATTGCTGCAAAACCCTTCTACACCCAAACAAGAAATTTTCTCAGCAAAAATATTGATCTGCTTCACCGGAATTACTTCTCGGCTTCACTGCTGCCTACTGGAATTGCTACTGGGCTTTGCAAATTTTTCCTACCACCTGGACTAGAAAAATAGAACCCTCTGCCCAACAGTTCGAACTACATGGCCAACCTCTACACAAATCTAGAAATCAAGTTGCCAAACTCCCTCTGAATCTGGATGATTTCTTCCTTCCGCCTCTAAGCTTCTTGTATAATGAAATGAGCTCTTATACCATGCGAAAATTCCTTGAAATGTAGCAACTGGAAATATTTCTTCTAACTGATAAATTAATTATGCATTTTATTTTGTTTATGACAAAATAACAAAATATTCACACTACAATTTCTTCACCATAATAAATACTGCGGAAGCAAAAATAGGAACTGAGAAATTCTAGCACACGCATAAAATTTTACACAGTTATTTTTGGACAAATGTCCCCAGGAAAAACCTAATGTGGGGAAATCGATGCAGCAGTGAGGGTTTTTATTATTATGCAGCAACAAAAATTCCGAGTACAATAAAATATCACCAAACTGGCCATTCCACCCAAGAGAAATACAGGAAAAATATAAGTGGGATTTTACCCTCTCTCCTAACAATACTGACACCTGACTTCCCCTGAAAAGCAAACCATCCACCCTGCTCTACATAGGCTCTATGTCAACCTAGCGCAAACCTTCTCACGCACATCCCAAAACTCCTGCAAATCAAGTCGTCCTACTTGTTGTTGACTAGGAAACTCTCTCTCTGACACTCTAGAAAATCTTCTCGACCTTTGGAACTGAAAATAAGCTTCTCCTTAGCTAAAATGAACTGCTCAATTGAGGTTTTCCGCAGCCTCCTGAAGAATAATTTCAGCCTCCTCTTTCTGACCCTCCGAAACTGGAAACTCCTCAGGAATACTATTATGTTGCCCCTCTTCCACCTGTTACTCAATCTACTGGCTCGATTTCTCCTGCTGAATCACCTGCACTAGAAAATTGAGCTACCCATATCACTAAGTATCTGGACTGGTTTGTTCTCCATCTACCCATCGACCTCCTCTTATAATCTGCAGTTGGGACTCCAACGACCATGCTTAAAACTTAATCGATGGTTGAGATCATCTCCAAGTCAATCCACCTAAGTTTTTAGAGAATTCTCACATTTCTCAATTAATTCCTATTAATTAACCATTCTTTCGCTAAGTTAGAATTAGGAAATTTTTTATTATGGTCAATTAATTTAATTGAGTCATCTCTAGGTGGAATTTCCATAAACTATTTCTAGGTTTTGGAGAACTGTGTTTTAGCCTATCCAAAAAATTTCGAGACTAGAACACCATCCGATGCTACAAAAACTAACACAAGGGATAGTCATCCAAAGCAATAAAGCCAAGCACCTTGAGAATGGGAACTAAAAGGACCTACATTGACCTTCTACCATAGTGTATCTAGGCCACCACTAGGCAACACTTGTACATCAACTCATCCCACAAGGCCACATACATAAAAAGCATCAGACGTTGGGCTCATCAACATGGTCACGTCTCATGAAAATATGTAGGGTATACTTTCAAGGATCTAAGGTGTAACACCTATCTTCCACAAACTATTTCTACAAAAATATAAAGAACCACAACCTAAAATTTCAACCAAATGTACCTTGATATTTCCCATTAGACTCATAATTTCACTAAATGAAACTTTCCACAAAAACATTATAGTGAAAATGCCAGGATGACTCATTTAAAATTGATTTCAGGGTTCGTCACAAACCTGATCTTCCATAGGCTATATCTTTGAAAGTATAACATACCAGAACTTGAAATTTTGAACACCTATACCTTAATATCTCTCTGCAAACTCCTTATTCTCAATCTAAAACTTCCCCAAAAAAAGGTTATAGCAAAGCTACCAAGATGTCTTGACTGAAGAAGAAAAACCTTAGAATTGTAGGCTTTAATACCAAATGTTATGAACCAACTGCGTTGAGAATGACAAAAGGTCAATGAATAACAATCCACTTTAAAGTGGGAACCTCTTTTTACAATGAATCCAATGCACAAGACAAGATGCCTATACAAATGAAGCTCCCTTTATTATAAATAAGAAATAAAGTGAACATGATGGAATCTACCACTAAGTTGACCTAACCATAACAAGTAAACTAATAATGAATGATTGCTAGGGCCTTGAGATAGGGGCCTTAACAGTGTTTTGATTTTATTTCTGCACTATTAGCACCAAGAATTTGATTTCTACCCTAGTAGTACCAAGTCACCAAGGAGTTGAGAGAGAATCCAAAGCTTAATCACCACATACCTCTAGTGCTAGAGTGGGTTGTGTTGTCGCACAAATTGTCACGACAACGCTCAGACCGAGGGTTGTCACCCTGATCCCCAATCTCTCCGTTTAAGCCGTCTCCCGAGGCTAAGGGGGGCAGACCCTATGGGATGAATGAAGACCAACTATGGACCAGTTGGGTTGGGAGACACAGCAATGCGATATCAGTACTTGATTGATTTTAGGAATTAATGTACCAGTGCCTTATGGAGTTAATGATTAAATGATTATTTATTAAATATTGCAGAAATATGAACCTTGTAAACAATCATTTATCATCGAATATCCAAAGCAATACAAGCTATTCAATAAACTCCACGCTTTCATAATGATCTAGCAATTAAATTTTAAAAGATTAAATGCTTTAAGCGACCACAAAATTTAAATGCTGACCAGCTACCACTTTCATATAGCCAACTTGTAAATAAACATTTAAGTGCATTTAGCTATAGAGAAATACCACAAAAGACACCAAAATGATATTTCAACCTTTTAGCTAAGCTTTTAAAAAAAAATAATTTTTATACATTTTTATTTTTTATATTTTTTATATTTTTATATTTTTTAAGCTAAAAAATCAGAATTAAAATCCTAAATAGAAATAAAATCTAATCTAAAGCCTAAAAAAAAAATAAAAAAAAAATGAATTTTTTTATTATGAATTATTTATTTATTTATTATTTTTTTAATTGATTTTTGATTTATTTGAAATAAAACTAAACTAATCCTAAGAAATTTTAAAACTAAAATTTATAAAATAAGTAAAAACTAACACCTAAAAATATCTAAAAATAAAACTAGAACTTAAGAAAAGGTAAATAAATAAAAACAAAGGGTCTAACTCTAAAATTATATAACAAGATAAAAATCGAACTTTTTATGTTAAAACTAATGAATATATACATAAAATAAAACAAAATAGCTGACTAAATTGATCATTCAAGCGAAAATCGAAATCTATTGAAGCCAAAACCCAAATATTAACTAAATTCATAAACTAAAGAAATATATATAAAACCTAACCAGGAAGAAAACGAAAATGAAAATCAAAGATACTATAAAATAGACCAATGCATATTCAAATGAAAATCAAACAAGCATATCTGAAACCTACCCGTATATGAAAAGAATTGATCGCTTTTTTGTTTGTCGTTTGCTGCGCAGGTTCGAAGATCGATTGGTGACGGCAGCTGAAGGGAGATTTGCGCGCAAGAAACGGTGCAAATGGAGCTTTGATGGTGGAAGACGCAAGAGTTGGGCTGCGTGGAGGCCGCTGCAATGCTGCAAGCGAGGTATGGCACGCAGGTCGAAGAGAACAAGGGTGGTGCATGTGTGGCAAAGAGAACCAAACAAAGCTAAGATGGTGGTAGTGTAGGAATAGCACAAGGGTAACACGCAGGTCTGAGAAGTGTGGTTTATGGACTAAGCTGTGCGCAGAATGAGAGGGACATGAGGTTGCGTGGATGTGGTTCTCAGGACAGAAGAATGACTGCAGGTCAGCATGAGAGCGAAATGGTGATGAACACAGAGGAGAGAGAGCTGAGAGATGGTAGTGCGGAGGCTTGGAAGCTGGCAGCCAACAGCTCTGCGGGTTTGAGGATGGCTACAGCAGCAAAGAAGAATTTCTAAATCCGTAGTCCAGAAACTTGATCAAAATTTAAAATCCTGCTCCCGATTTCCTGAATGAAACCCTGAAATATTTCTCAAAACCTGTACCTGCAACCTGCAACGGAAAAGAACAGAAAACCAAAAAATAATATGTGCAAGAAACAAAACTGAAAACCCTAACTAAATAATTACAATATTCACAAACTGCAGGCTCTAAAATAGCTAGATTTCTCGCTATGCCACATAAATATTTTCAGAATTTTAATTTAATGTGAGATGCTTCAGAAAAACCCTTCATGCATTCATAAAAAAATAATTTCAAGTGATAAGCCCGGGATCAAAACTGGCTGGGCTCTTTCAGAAAATGCAATCCGGGAGCTGGCTAGTTCAGCCGAGAACTTCCCCTAATCCCCGGTAAACTCAAAACTAAGATTTCCTACACAGCTTAAAATCAACCATTAACATAGAGGGAGAAAACAGTAGTGAAATCCAGATCAAATGGAGATACCTGCCATTATATTCCAGAATCTAAACTATCATTCAAACCCTAGAGATCAGACAAGATACTTGTGCCTAAATCAATCTTCATCAAACTATTATCAATGGCTGAAAATAAAATTATGCAGAAAAATAAATCATCTTACAGCATTTCCTGAAGAGTAACACCAGCAAGATTTTTAACCCCAAAGTCTTTCTTTATTGCACAAAAAATGACTACAATAGAGCTTTCTTTAGCACCAGACTCACAGATCCAATATGATCTCAAATGACTCCTACCACCCTATTTAAAGGAAAATTTCCCGACGGCTAATTCGAGTGATCCATGTCAAACTAATCTTGATCGTCGATGAGGATCAAAATCCCTTTTAATCTCATTTGTCGAAATTTGAATACATTTTAATATATTAAAGAATTAAAATTTTGCATTTATTTTCTCAAAACTTTGACTTATTATTTTATTTTATTTTTTAAATTTTATTATGTATTTTAAAATTTATTTATATATATATATTTAAATATATATTATTTAAAATTTATTATTTTTTAAATTTTATTTTTATTTTTTAGTTGTTTTAATATTTTATTATTTATACTTTTATTTTTTATTTGTTTTTATTTTATTTTTGGTCTCGAACGTAGCCTTTGACTTATGAGAGGTTAAAACATTTTCTAACCCTCAAGATACTTTACATCATCATTTTTACAATTGTACATCTTAAGGGGGAAAACCCATTTGACATAGACCCTCATAGACCACCCAGTTCTACGACACAAACATAATCTAGCAAATCAAGCAACTTGTAATAACCTAACCAAATAGTTATAATTATTTCCAAATTACTTTTACATAGACTCGAAGCACACTAGTATTCCCCAAAGATTCTAATAACAAAATCCATTCTGGCTTTGGGGTTAGGCTGGAGGAAAACTTTGCCGATCATGGATCAATGAGACAAAAAACCTTCCGAAACGTAGATTATCACTAGAAAATTAGGATTTCCTAGGAAATTTACATACATGACTCAGATCTGCTAAGATTATTTACAAATTTACACATGCAGACTGGGTTTACAACATAACATGATCAAGTCGACGATGACTGTCGAATGGCACGAACACGTCGATCAAGCACTATCCCTTTTGCAAAAAAGGGAGTGTACTGGTATGGGTAGTTGACACGCAGCGGTCAACATCTAGCTCTACTTGGGGACACGTTGCTGCACTATAGGAATGTAAGAATCCAGAATCTGCATCCATGCAACACACAACAAAACATAAGTAGTGTCCATCCAAAAATCATCATATAACGTTAAGCAAAGGAAAGATATAAGCTCTTCATTTATTAACTATCTAGTAACATGAAAAGTAAATCTAATCCTAAAATAGAAATAAAAATGCTGAAAAAACAAGGAGTAGGTTTAGAAATACAGAGGATGCCCCATGGCATCAGATGTGTTCAATATAGTGTATACTAAGCATTTGCCCGCTTTCAGGCAAATATGTCGGCTGCTTGTCGGATGTGCCATGTCCAATTTTGCATGTGGTAGGACTTTTTCCTATCCAAAGATCAAGCTGCTCGCGATCGTCTGATGCGTCAAATCTTCTTCTCGTTCTCTTTCTTTTGCGCTTTCTCTTCGTGGCAGGTTGTATCACTGATGACGTGGAACTTTCTGCTTCAAAGCTCTCAGATGAAGTATGTGAGATGTGCGTGACATGTCTTTCTTCATCTTGTATCTGCCCTGTCAAGGTGATGGACCAATCTCACAGGTGCCATGAGTTATAACTTGATCTTCAATGATTGGTGGATTAACCGTGTGAGCATCAACCTGATTATTAATTTCCCTTTTATCTAAGTCATCTTCAATTATCCACTTTTCAATGGAACAAAGGACCTCATAATATGCTGGAGCTTGCTGTAACAGATAAGGAGGCTCCTGATCTAGTGACGTTCCCTGGTTTCTTTCATCCTCTGACCATTGTTGAAATTTTTGAACCTGTATTTTGATGGCATCTATCTGACTAGAATGCTCAACCTTCATAGCACTAATTTCCCTGGCATGGTCTTCTTCCATATCTTTCATTACTTTATCGTTCTTTTCCTTTATGGTCATCAAGCAATGCTGCATAGAGTTTATCTCTTCCTTATGATTTGCTTGCATGGTAGCCAACTGATTATTATGATCGAATGTCATGATAGTCATTTCTTCATCCATAGTTAATAACTTGTTT